>WHVA01000580.1:0-66042 GCA_015179125.1 Gautieria morchelliformis | reverse complement strand
GGGAAGGCCCAACAGCGTCGTACCAAATGGTACAATGTCTGCCCGCTCGACGACCCATGCTTCGTTGAACTCCTAGCACGGGCAAAGGAAACGCCACAGCTCGCGCGTACGCGCGAGATGATTGGCATATTCAAATGCATTGAGCACGAACAACGCGCTCGCAATCCCAAAAGGGATTGTCTCGTGATAGCGGGCGGTACCCCGCACGATATCACGGCCATCCTGAAGGGTTGGATACACAACCCTGAAGGAATTCCATCGGCCATCCGTGACAACGTGGATGGCACCTTCAACCTAGATGACATGGACGTCTGATGTGGTTGAAGGCCCTTGCACCCCGGGTCAAAGGGGTCGCATCACCACTCAGGGCGAGGCTACTCGACCTGTTCGGCTCGACAGACCAATGGTCCGAGCCTCGTCGATGCCAGGGAAGTGCTGACGCCTCAGAGCACCACCCTGCGGCTCTCCATCACGGGCCCATTCCCCATGGGGGGCCGAGCTGGGCCCTGACATCCCACTCGCCGAGATCGCGACGGGGTCACTCGCAGCGAGTGGCACACATTGAACATTACGTTCAACACAGCATCACCGGAGCGGCATTCAGTGCTGCCACCCGCGAGGGCCAACAAAAGGTCATTGAGACCAGCCATGTGAGGGCCGCGGTACCGTGACCCCTCACTCACGCTCAGCTCGACCAAGAGCTGGCGCGCTTCCCGGCCCCCTCCTCAGAACTGAGGATCCGGCCGTTGAGGCCATGCTCTGCGAGGACACTGGCCTCATCGCCCAAGCGGACACCACTTTTGGAATAGGTTGTTAACTAGTGCCTTTGAACAAATGAAATGTATTGCTTAGTGGTCAAAACCACTGTATTTGCCTCTCTTCTGTGGTGCTGACTAAGCCTATCGAGGCGCGTCCAGCACTGATGAAAGAGAGTCATGTGACCGTGTCGACAGAAGAATGGTGTCGATCCAAGGAATAGTCAGATCAAAAGCGTTCGCTTTTGAGGTAGTATAGAGTAAGCAGTGATAGTAAACCCTCAACGAAGATTTTAGAATAAACTATCAAGATTTGAGCTCTGTAGCTATCAAACAAGACTTACAGTAGTTTCAGGAGGCAGAATAATCGATTCTGGATGATTTCGTTCATACATTCATACTAGCTATTTATACTATATTAGTAGTAACTACCAGTACTCAAGATATTGGACAGATGGGTAGAAAAGCTGCTTGTAACTAAGGGGTGACTAATTTATAGTCATAAAGTCATGGGTGATGGGATGGTGTTAGGATTGTCTGGGCTTTGGAATAGAGATCTGTACCTAGTATACAAAGCCCCTGTCCACATGATGTTAAGATAGTAGTCAGTCAGTCGTGTCATGGAGTTCAAATAGAAAAATGGAGCTGTATCTGCCCTGCCTAGCATAAATGCTAGGCTTGGTGATGGGGCCGCTGTCTCTGTGCCTTTTCTGTGGGGCAGCTAATTGAGTATGTGTACTGTGGATGACATTCTCAAGTCGCTCGCTCCACAGTACCCTATACTCCTGCGCAGTCTATTGTCCTCTGCGGCGTTTGGTGCCCGCACCCACTCGGTGCCTGTGGCCTGGCGCCTGTCGACGTCATGGCCGATGCCATCACTCGATAGGCACGCCATCCCTGATCGACCGCACGTGGTCGATGCCCGAACCTCTGTACATTACCTGATCTATGGGTAATATAGCATGTCATAAATTCATATGATCGTCATCTGTGCCGACGTCCATCGTAAATATCATTTCTGTTTCTATTCAATCTTTTCTTGTTTCTCTTTCTTTCTTTATTAGTTTATCTTGTATATATATAAATGATTTGAGATGGGATAATTGCGTTTAACACAACAACCACCGTAGTGGTGAGGCCGACCAGCCTCACCCGATCACCACCGATGACGCGGAGGTGCCCCTGGAGGAGTCACCCGCTCCACCGGCCCCATACGACGACGACGTCATCGTGTCAGCCGCTCTAGAGGACTCCATTATGGATGACCTCTATGAGTCATAGTTGACCCCTATAGTTGTCTATAGAGGGGGAGGGTGTAAATAACCTATGTTCTACATGGTACACTAGTTATTACCTAATCCCAGTGGGCCCCTTAGGGACCCACTGTATAGTTTATGCATGGGAACCGGCCAGCGGTTCCCATCACATCTTAAACCTATACTGTCACTACGTGGCATCAGAATACCACACATTGGTCAAGTTCTGCGTGCCCTTGTGACCTAGGCAATAAGATCGGTATCTTTACACCCCCCCTCGGACTTTGGGAATAGGGGTCTTAGTCTGTTTGCCAAGGACACAGTGTTCACAAAGGGGGGAAGGGACGATAAGTCAGCAGGCATACCTCGAGCCATGCCAGACTTAGCCATTTCGATGATGGAAGCGTAGTTGAGATGACCGAGGCGTTTGTGCCAAGTCTCAAGGTCAGGAGCGGCGTGAGCAATATTCACTTTGTCAGGGGCGGGTGATGGGTTGCCAGATATGTAATAGAGGTCGGAGCCGAGTTTCGTGCCCTGAGCTATGACCTTACTGGACGAGCTCTTAATGGAGCAACGACCCTCGTGGAAAGTGATGTCAGAGCCCGCATCGTCGAGGCAACCAATCGAGATGAGACGGAGGGAGGCATCCGGGACATAGAGAGCATTACGCAGGGTAAGGAGACGACCCTTTCCACAGCGCAGATGGATCGTACCAATGCCAGCCACAGGGAGATACTGGCCCCCGACGTGTTTGATCCTCCAAGTGGTAGGGAGAGATCAGAGAAGTCAGAGCGTATGGGAGAAATGTGGGTCGTACAGCCAGACTCCGCGCACCAAGGGATGGGTCCAGCAGCCAGATGAGCATGGTCACAGGAGACAACCAAGGCATCGGGATCAACGGCAGCACAGGAGTAGTACCCATTGTTCAAGCGGGATTCAGTAGCGAGTGACGCCTCGATGGCCACGTTGGCAGTATCGGAATCACTGCTAGAGTCAGCTGCGGCAGTAGCAGTGTTGGTTTTTGCAGCCTTGTCCGTTTTCTTCTGCTTCTTGTCCCACTTCTTCTGAGCCTCTTTGAACCACTCAGGCGCCTTATCCTCAGCGCCGCCCCCTTTTTCCAGCAACGCTCGAAAGGGTGGTTGCGGCCACAGTTAGTGCACTTCACAGTAGAGCACTGGTCAGATTTCGCAGCATTAGCCTTATCAGGCAAGGAGTGGGCATTCTCGTGAGCAGCAAGGTGAATCGTCTCTATGATGTTGTTTTTAGACAGTATGGACCTCGACTTGCCGTTCGAGAATGTTGGGTGCATTTATGCTCCTGCACCAAAATCAAGCATAATATATTCGATTTATTGTATGCTGTTTCAATTTCTTCTCACATTGTTCTTGTACCATGCATTCACTTCTCTGGTTATTTTCGAAATTTTCCAGTTACTCCCTACCTCTCCATTTCATTTTGTTATTTCTATATTCACAGGCGGCTGCACCCAGCGGAGTTTGAAATGACTTCGACGCGCGAGCTCTTGAGCGCTAAAGGGCCGGGTGCTTGTATATGCCTTCTGAGACAGGATTGTACTCCTCTCTCAGTGACAATAAATTCACTGAGAGAGGCAAGTAGTATTCTTTGTATTCTCATAACATGTTGACTGAAAATCATGTAGTGAATTTAATTCTAGGTACTGTACTAATATATCAGTGACAATAAATTCACTGAGAGAGTGAATTTAATTCTAGCTTTCTAAGAACTCTACCGAACCTTCCCTTCCATAACCCCGAGTTGCCTACAGAGAACACCGTGAGCAAGTGCTTGTGGACCCAGTCGAGGCCGGACCCCTTGAGCGCATTCATCAAGACAAGTATAGTGTACTCGTCCTGTGTGGGCGCCCTGCCCTCATCATAGATATTGGAGACAGCATCCTCGATGTCAGCAACGGTGTGAGCAGTCCTGGACAAGTCGGTGAATTTAGCACTGATAGTGAAAGTGAGCGCGTCGATCTTGGAAATCATGCCGCCATGATGAGTGTGCAGCTTAAGGAGGTCCCAGGCTTCTTTCGCAGACATAGTGGGAAGTAAGAGACAATGGAGCGAACCATCAACGTGTTTACCAAGGGTGCCGATAATGCGCGAGTTGACAAGTCGCCATTCGGCAGACTTTTTCTGATCTGCAGGTTCATCAAAGGAGCCATCGACATAGCCCATGATGCCAGCCTCGAGGAAGGAGAACTCCATCTCCCGAGACCATTTCAGCCAAGACCCCTCAGTAAGCTTCTCTAAGTCCTTCACCCAGACGTGATAATCGAGTACCATTGTAGAGATGCTGTATAGGGAGTAGCTGTGATAACGGTTACGTATATCCGCGCATAGTAGTAATACTTAAAGTGTGGACGGTAGGCCCATAACCTGTAGGAAACTGTACCCGAGGGATCAGTTCTCAGTCTCACAATACGTGTGATGTAACTGAGGGAAAGGGTGAAACTCCGACTCAGATCTCAAGTACCCGCCAGAGTGTGGGTACTTGTGTACGTGGCACAGTCATGCATGTAACTCCAACACTAGTAGTACAGTAAACCACTTCCTGATTTCAGGCATTTGGATGCCCCAGGTGGCTCCTCTGTCCCTTGCTTTTCTTGTTAGGATAATTGATAGATGGTTCAACTGAAGGACACAGTATAGATACATATTCTATACAAATACCCTTGCCAAGTTCTATAGAGTTTGCAATGCTACATAAAGTTTGAGGAGATTGATCCATGTCCTGCTCAGTGATAGTACAGTCTATATTGTTCTATGGATATATATATTTTGTACATACTGTTATACTGTACATACACTGGCAGTATATACAGTATGTACAGTATATATATTCATAGAACAATATAGACTGTATATATTTTGATTGCTCACTATGTACAGTTTTAGCGCCGTAACTGCTTTTCCTGATGAAGGCTTCAGGTTTAGGCAGGAAGGTGCAGAAGAAACATAATTTTGACTGCATGCTGTTCCGCATTGACAGCGTCCTCTTGGTCTGTGGCAAGTCGGCACTCTCGCACTTCAAACAAGTACAGTAGCTGCGAGCCTACGGCTCTTCCCCATCTCCCATTCCCTGCCCCTCCAATGTAAGTACAGGGTGATTGTTTAGCTCATTCGTGTTGGAAATACCAAAGAAATATTATATCGACACGGTAATTATATCAACATGTTTCCAACTCCAAATCAACTCATCCATATACACCCGAATGCGCATGCATCACTACGACCTATCCCCAAGATCGCCGAACCCAAACATATGCATTGGATACAACCCAATCCACACCTCTGATCACTCCGATATCATGGGAGCACACGCAAATATGCTACGACAGTCTAGAACACCCCTATAAACCCTACCCAAGCATGCCGAGCCCGACCCAAGTGGCACACATCCCAAAGTCACGTGACTCAATCAAGGGATGCGACGCGATGAGCTGACCCTGCCTGTAGCTAGACCGCGTCTCCTTGTTAAGAACATAATTCGTACTTAAGCCTCAACCCGAGGGCCGAGCCGAGGTTAGCCAAAGTTCAGGAACAGAGGGCTTGGCTTCAACTTTGTAGGTTGCGCCCACTACAGTGTTCCGCCCTAATTTCGGGAAACAGATTCAGGAACGGATTCAGCTGGAAGCCGAGGTTCGGAATGAGATCAGACAGAGGAGCGGAAGATACGAGGAATCTAAATCGATATCAGAACTGAGGAATTAGTGTACATGACAGAGGGTTTATATACTAATTGTAAAGAACGGAAAGAGGGCATCAATGCCCATATTGAGCAGGAAGCAGGGTCAACGGACGATCATCAGAAATGGAACAGGACTATCTAGGAAAGGGGATCAGGGTGAATGATGAACCGATAAGGAACCCAAGTTAAGCTGAAGGTTCCCGAGCAAGATCCGAGGCCGAGGCCTCGGGTCCAGACTCAGGAACAGGTCTTAACAGTACCTCCCCCTTATGGCCGTACCCATGAGGCCATAAGTGAGATCCCTGAGATTTCCAGGACAGGGGTATTACATAAGCTTTATTTCGCGTCTCTTTTTCTGCTTCCTCCCATCACCATCAAAATTCTCATGTCAGACATCCAAGACGCCCAGGAGCCCACAGTCGAGGAACTCGACGCGGAACTCAAGTGCGAGGAACGAGAGGCAGAGAAGAAGAGGGAGCAATTGAAGGAGAAGTGTCGTCTCGCCCAGGAGCGCAAGGACGCAGTGGACAAGAAGAGGAAGGAGGATGAGGCCCGGAAGGTGAAAGAAGCCGAGGAGGAACGGGAACAGCAACACAAAGCGGAAGTCGTGGAGGAAGAGCACAAGGCTCGGGAAGCCGAGGAAGAAGCGCGGAAGGCCCAGGAAGCCGAGGAAGAAGCACGGAAGGCCTGGGAAGCCAAGGAAGAAGTGCAGAAGGCCTGGGAAGCCGAGGAAGAAGCGTGAGAGGCCGAGAAGAAAGCCCGAGAGGAGGAGGCCAAGAAAGCCGAGGTAGCTACCCATGCTCGTCTAAGAGAATGTCTTGACGATATGATTAAGGAATTTCGGGAGCGGCAAGCCTCGGTTAGCCAAGAGATTCGGATCCCTTCGCCTGAGCTGGTTGTTTTGGATTCGGCTGCTGTGAAAGCGTGGATCCTTATGTCGATGCAGGCTCGGGAGTGGAGCCAAGTGAAGACGAAGCCAATGGCAATGGGGGCGAAGAAACAGAAGGTGACAGAGGAGGAGTCGGAAGAGGAAGAAGTGAGTTTTCCATTATGTATCAGCTTGGGTTCTGACTTGTTTTTTTTTAGGAGTTCTCTTGCGACAATTGTGACAGGCGAAAAGTCCCTTGCATACGGGGGACTAACATGGCGTTCCGGGATTGTAATGTGCCCAAGGTCCATTGCAGCTTTACCGAGGGAAAATGGAAGCGCAGGGTCGGGGCCGGGACCGAGGTGCCGGCGGCCAGAACGCCTAGGCCGACGCCTGTGAAGCCGATGGGAGTCAAGCCTGTTGTGAAATCACGAGTATCATCTGTTTAATCCACAAAAACACCATATCCGCAGCTCACACATCACACACGTGTTCGTACCAGTCATCCGATCCACATCAACACATACCCGTCTCCTCGGTCCCATTCCTACCCACAAAAACCCACATATTGCATCAGACCGCGGATACATCCCCGAGCCCGAACGAATCTGATCCATGGAGTGGCACGATGGCTAGCCCGCTGGTCACTCGTATCCACTTTCTTTTCTTTCCTTCTATGTTCCATATCACTCGCTTCTGAATCTACTCCATACCCCATTACTCCCATTCGTTAGAATCCATTCCACAGCTACCGGTACAACAAACCCCATACCATCATCCGCACTTCCATACGCCGGTCGCATACATCCGTCCTAGTTCGTTCCACACATTAGTTAAAAAGCACGTCGAATGTATAGTACCAGCCTAGTCAAATCGTACTCACTGATTCGAAACGTTATATCGACACACATCGTCTGTGTGTATTTTGTCTTATTGCATACATCTTTGTATGCGAATTGTTATCCCTCATATCGACCTCTACTCGATTCGACTTCACTTTGAAGTTTGAATCATATGTCTAGTTGACCTAGTGTTATTGGAAACTTTTATTCTTTTCAAAGCCATCGGTAGAGATTAAGGCGGGTCCTTTGGGATTGGGATCGGGAAAGGGGTCCGGGCTGCCTACCAAGGCCGGGCGGCCCAAGTTAATGGGCCTTTCGGGAGATCAGGCCTCGGCCGCCATTCGGGAGCTCCTAGCTCAACAGAATGCACTCTTTGAGCGCATGCATGATACGCTCCAGGGGATACTGGAGTTTGTTGAGAGAACTCATCGGCAAAACTCACATCTCAGCAAGCGGGTTCAGTGGTGGACAGGTGCGGCTGAAGAAGCCAGAGTTTGGGGTTCAGGTTCGGGTGTGGATTGGGAAGGGTTCGGGTTCGTGGGGGGATCGGGTTTGGGAAGTGGGGACAAAGGAAAGGAGAAAGAGGATAAGGAAGGGGAAAGAGTGGGGACGGATACGGGTTTGGGGTCGGAAAACGGAGGGGGTGCAGATAATATGAGGAATGGGGGTTCGGATGCGGAGTCGGGGAATGATGACGGGATGGATGCGGACGGGGATGTGACTATGAGAGAGGATTAAACTACTGATGTTTTTCAGAATAATGTGAATCTTTTTTCTTGGTGTTTTTTGTCTGGGGTTTGGAATCAGAAACGGGAGTGAAAAATGAAGCAGGGAATGAGGGGATGGATACAGGTTTGAGAACTACAAGCATAGCTATTCAGCAAGGTGGCCGAGATAAACATAGCAAAAGAGGGTTTGTGTCTAACTAAGAAAGTGACCATATAATGAGTGAAAAGAAACGGGGAGCCGAAGCTCGGGTTCAAGGAACCCATGGTCCAGGCTTGGCAGGGTAGGCCAAGTGGAAGTCAGTCACGATCTCGGATGCATGGCCGAGCTTGGTCGCGAGGACCCATGACGTCTCCTCATCGGTACCTTCATAACCAGCCCAACGGACAAGGTACAGGAGGTTACAAGGTCTGCGGCGTCGGTCAATCTTGGAATCAAGGATCTTGGAAATCTCGTACTCTGTCTCGCCGTCGATCTCGACTGGAGGCGGCAGAGACTGAACCCGGTTTGGGATGGTGTTTGGGGTCGCAGGTTCGAGCATTGAGACATGGAAGACCGGGTGGACTGCCCGAAGGCTGTCCGGAAGCTGTAGGATGTAAGCTCGGGATCCGGCCTGGCCAATGATCTCCCCTCGGCAAAGCTCTTGACATGATGGTCAAACGAACGTGTAAATCAAACTCTCAAACAATATCTCTGGGTATATTGCAACTACCAACAAGACAATTGGTCCGAGTTGCCGAGTTTGCATACAATAATGCTCCCAGCGCCACCACTGGCATTTCGCCGTTCTTTGCCAACAAAGGCTACAACCCGAACTTGACAGTTCACCCTGAAAGGGACCTCACTTCCTCTCTGGCCTGAGACTTTGCAGTCGACCTTGACCAGCTTCATGCTGCCTTGAAAGAGCAAATCAAATCCGCTCAATCTTGGTACCAGGTCTTGGCTGACGCGCGTCATGCTCCCGCCCCCGAGTTCGTGATTGGATCCTTAGCGTTTGTAAAAGCACAGTTCTTCCGGACAACCTGGCCCTCGAAGAAGCTGGCTGACTATGAGCCGCTCGGTCTTCGGCTGCTCCTGGCACTCCCTCCGCACTTCTGACCGACACATGTGACATTTGTCTGGGCATCGACTCATCACACTGGAGGCATATAAAATTTTCTGGTCTGAAAAACTGTTCAAAAAACTATAAAGATATTCCAATTTTTTTAGTGTTTTTAATGTAAAAAAACTTCAACAAAATTTTGTGTTTTTGTTAGAATTTGTTGAGCAAGAAAATTGTAAAAAAGTTTAAAGTTTTTTGCAGGGTTTTTGGGTCTTTTTATAAGTTTCTTTGTGAAAAACACAAAGAAACCCATAAAAAACCCTGAAAAAAACTTGGAATTCTTTTACAATTTTCTTGCTCAACAAATTCTGATAAAATTACAAAATTTTATTATAGTTTTTTTTTACATAAAAAACACTAAAAATATTTGGAAAATCTTTACAATTTTTTGAACAGTTTTTCATACAAGAAAACTTTTATATGCCTGCAGTGTCAGCACCTTCTGAGTCTGCCAGTTGATCTCCGGGTTGTGCTCCTGTAGCCAGGTAAACCCAAGGATGATGTCTTGCTTCCCCAGGCTGGTGACTGCGAAGGAAGTGTGTTCCATGTGTCCATCGTAGCGGAGAATTGTGTCTACTATCTCCGTGATGGACCCTGCCTCATTGGGGCTTCCATCTGTTAGCAACTAGGGCTATGGCAGGAAGGTTCGGTAGAGTTCTTAGAAAGCTAGAATCAAATATACTCTCTCAGTGAATTTATTGTCACTGATATATTAATACAATACTAGAATCAAATATACTACATGATTTTCAGTCAACATGCTATGTAATATGAAGATACTACTCGCCTCTCTCAGTGAATTTATTGTCACTGAGAGAGGTGTAATCCTGTCTCAGAAGCATATACTTGCACCCGGCCTTTAGCGCCAAGGGCTCGCGCGTCGAAGTCATTCCAAACTCCGCTGGGTGCAGCCGCCTATGAAAATAGAAATAACAGAATGGAATGGAGAGATAGGAGTGACTAGAAAATTTCGAAAATAAGCAGAGAAGTGGATGCATAGTACAAGAACAGTATGAGAAATATTGAAACACCACACAATAAATTGAATATATTATGCTTGATTTTGGTGCAGGAGCATAAATGCACCCAACACCATCCACATTCCGAAGACCAAGCAGCTCATATGGAAGAAGTGGGATACGAATTCCGAACCTCGGTCCGATGTCACATGGCTTGGGACACCGTGTTTCGATAACACATGCAAGACAAACAGGTGGGCTAGGTCGGCAGAAGTGATCATGTCGTACGTCGGAATGAAGATGTTCTGCTTGGTTAAGTGGCAGACTACCACGAGGATCGCAGTGAATCCTGAGGATGCCGGCAACTGCTCGATTAAATCCATAGAGATGGAATTCCATGGTTGCTCAGGTATAAGTCCCGCGTTGTTGCCAAGGGTTTTGCGCAGTGTGTCAGTATCGATTATTCCGACACGTTCTCCCCTGTCACTAGGATGGAGTCTGTCCATGCCATCTTGCATATTGGCGCTGTGCTGGACTGGGACATTCACCAACTGGACATCAAGACTGCTTTCTTACATGGGGAGCTTGAAGATGATGTCTACATGGAGCAGCCGGAGGGTTGCGTCGAGAAGGGCAAGGAGTCGTGGGTCTGCCGCTTGAAGAAGACCCTGTACGGGCTTGTGCAGTCACCGAGGCTGTGGAATTCCCGCCTGAACAGGGCCCTGGTTGAGGAGTGTGGATACGCAGCAGCCCTGACTGATTCAGCCCAGAGGCTAGGCGGCAGGTTCGCATTGGACCTGATCGCGCAAGCGCGATTCATGACAGTACGGTGGCAGCGTTCTGCCTTACCATTTTCAGCCGACGAGTAGGGTGAAGTAGTCTTATGGAGGATGCCTTCCCATTTGAGATAGGACTCAAAATTGCCAGAGGTGTATTCCCCGCCATTGTCAGTCCGAAATATGCGCACCTTGGCATCACACTCCCGCTCAACCCGCAATAGCCATTCTTTGAATACCGCAGCAGCGTCGGACTTTCTCTTTAGCGGAAAAAGCCACGACATGTTCGAGTAATCATCGATGAAGTTAAGAACAAATCTATCACCAGCAGCACTACCGACGTCTTCTGGACCAGTAATGTCGGAAAACACCTCGAGTCTCCTCATCGCCCTCACCCCCTGTAAATAACCTATGTATCTACATGTACACTAGTTATTACCTAATCCCAGTGGGCCCCTTAGGGACCCACTGTATAGTTTATGCGTGGGAACCGGCCCGCAGTTCCCATCGCATCTTAAACCTATACTGTCACTACGTAGCATCAGAATACCACACATTGGTCAAGTTCTGCATGCCCTTGTGACCAAGGCAATAAGATCGGTATCTTTACACCTTTTTGAACTATCCTGCGGTTGATCACCACATGACCAACCGATTGTGGATTCGAAGCAATCTTGAAAAAGATCACTGCGTCGACAACTAAACATCGTTGAGACCCTCCAGTAGACCCTCTACTGTCAGCTGTGAGCATGATGATTCCACGCAGTTGAAGATGGACACGAGCGACGAGCTCGAGGTCCACGCCCCAGGCGCAGCCCAGCGACATGACGGCTGACGCTACCCTGGACCAAGAGTCCAGGACGATAGAAGACGGAGAGATCATAGATCTCACCGCCCTCGTCCCCCCAGTAGAGGATGAGGAAAACCCCGACCACGTCTCGTCAAGCGTGGCTGAGGAAGAGACGACACCGGGCAACGAGCTGGCACTGCCCCCCCATCCCTCTCTGCCCAGAGACAAAGGAAAGGGAAGAGAAGTCTCGCCGTTGTCAGATGGCAGAGCAACAACGTTGAGGCAGGCACAAAGCCACGACTCGAACCGACGCTCACGAAGTAGAGCGACGACGATCGTCCCTGAAGGGGGACGACGACAAAAAAGACGAGCCCCAGACAATGGTCAGGGCTCAGAATACTCGAGCTCCAGTCGCAAGAGCTCGAGGGCTCACACCATCGACCACGAGACGGCAGAGGCCCTGAATAAACAGGTGCAGGCTGCGCTGCACCGAAGCACGCTGATGCGCCATAAGCACCATCAGCTGGCATCGCAGCTTGACAACGCCGCCGCCGCCCTAATGGCAATCGGCAAGGAACTCCACCAGGTGGAGGAGATCAGGCTGCAAGACACAGCCACACTGGAGGACGTCCAGAAAGCCCTCCGCCCACATGGAGAACGCGACACAACTCGTCCGGGCTCGCGACAGTCCACAGCCAACGAACGCAGTCACGAGGCGGAAGACCCACGCCGAGAGGAGTGGGACAAGCAGCGAATGCCGCCGTCAGCCGTCCCGGTCGAACAGGACGTAAGGTTCGGGAATGAACCTCAGGAGCAATCGGCTGCCCCAACGGACAGCCGCAAGACGATCCAACAGATCATTAGGGAACAGGTCGCCTTAGAGCCTGACTCTGAAACGACGGCCAAGAGCTTAGAGCTCGAAGTCGCACACTGGCAGCGTAAAGAAGCCGCAGCCGCGCACCGCCATATGCGGGCACTCGAGCTCCTAGCGAAGAACGCGGAAGAGACGGTGGCCCAGAGCCACACCGCTCAGCTACCTGATGAGCAGCTCACGTGGGCCGTACAGGACGCATGGCAGGCCCACGCAGCCTACAACAGCAGGCTGCGGATCCGCAACGCGGGACTGACCGGGGATACCAGGCACAAAACGCCCCTGGACCGAGAGCACGGAATGCTCCCGATCCCGAGCCCGATCCGGGCCCGGGGCCCATCAGGACATACAACGGCCTGCCCCGCGCAGCATCACAGCCGCGCGAGCGATCCATGGCCCCAACGGAAGCCAGGGAATCCCTGACCAAACCGACGTCATACAGATGGAGCCATACGACGGGATCACACGGATGATCCACGTGGCGTTAGCAGACGCCGTGGACACAGACCCAGAGAAGTCTGTGCTGGCGAAGGCCGGCATGAAATTGGCTCACCCCAAGCCATACACCAGGGGATCTGACCTTGAAGAGTTCGAGATCTTCGTGGCAGCCATCCTACAATGGCTGAAAATGAATTGCCTCCTAGGGCCAACCAGCATAGACATGCAGGTCGGCTACGTGGGCACTCGCCTCACCGGCAAAGCCCAGGAGTGGTTCCTTCGAAACGTAGAACGCTTCGATTGACAGGTCCGCAACTGGACGCTGGAAACTGTGATGCAAGGCCTTCAGAAAAGGTTCCTGCACACACTAACGTACCATCATGCATCAAATAAATCCGACGCGGTCATGCAAGGCATGAAAACTGTTCAGGAGTGCTGAACGAGCTCACGAAGTACGTGGCACCTATGATAAAGCCGCCAGATGATTACACGTTCCAGAGACGTGCGCAACGAAGTCCTCAAAAAGGGCTACAATGCCGAGAGCAGCTCAATAGAGCAACTCTTCGAGATGGCACGGATGATCGAGGAGGCATCCCGATACAACATGGGGATGCGCCGTGCAGAAAGTGCAGCAGCAACGGCAAGCGCTGCCCGGCTCACAGGAGGCAAGCCGTTGACACAAACGGGCCTGACCAGGCCCAGCCCATTCGCAAGGAGCGGAACAGGACAATGGATGCCACCCCCACGCCCAGCACAAGCTGGCCGGCCGCCTGAAGTTAAACAACCTCAGGCGTCAGGGTCGTCCCCGTGACCTGCCCCACCGGCGAAGGCGCCAGGCCGACCTAACGATCGGCCCAGCGGTGGCCAAAGCAGCACCACGTGCTTCGAATGTGGCCAACCCGGCCACAAGAGGGTGGAATGCCCCCGGCTTAAGTCCAGCATCAGGACAGCGGCCATGAGGCACAAGAGGAGACCGAAGATCCAGAAACGGATCTCGGTCAAAATTCTCTCCATCAAATTGATGAAGAGAGGGAGGGTGATCCCCAACGCAACAACACTCCGGACAACGGAGATGCACCCACTGAAGAATGGGACCCCGAGCCATCCCAATATCATGAATGGGACGAGGAGGTGGAGGACACCACCTACAGGTCCAGCGCGATCAGATTCGCGCTGGAGGACGAAGCCACCATGAAAGTCATGGCGGCATGCACGTCGGTTACGCCAGACAAGGCGGCCGAGCTGGTGTATCACCACCGAAGCAAGCACAGGACGCGGCCAACGCACCCGCACAGTGAGAACCGTACCCTATCGGGGTACTGGGAGATAAATGGCGTAAAAGCCCACTGCCTGCTGGATAGCAGCAGTGAAGGGGTATTATTATCTCCTGAATTCACGCGAGCTACAGGGATGAAGACATTCTCCCTGGAGCAGCCAATCACGCTGCAGCTAGCCTGCATAGGCAGCCGTTCCACAATCAATTATGGAACGAACACGACCCTCAAATTTGGTCGTGAGACATACGACGAATATTTCGACGTAGCTAACGTTGAATATTACGACGCTATCTTAGGGACACCGTTCCTGAGGAGATTCGGCATAACCCTGGACTTCTCGAGCCCAGGGACGATCCGCAAGGGGAACGAAATGATCCCCATGGGCAAGGTCTCGTTCGACGATGACGGATCGACAAACTAGGATAAGGGGCCACGGGTGAGCGGGATCACTCGGGCACCAAAGCCGAACCTGGCTCATTGAAGCCAGGAGGATGAGTCGTCCTCGAGCTCACCCTACAATCGTAGGGAGAGACGCTCTCACCTGACGGTGAAAGCGATGGGGAAGAGGAAAATGGTTCCGCGCGCCACGGGAGCTAATAGATGCATACAGCGCCTAATGGCTTCTAAGCCAACCACCACCATCATCCTCATGGATGATGATCTTCCTCGCCTCCATGAGGAATGGATGGAACGAATCACTGACCTAGTCAGTGGAATTCCATTAGAACTCCCGCCACTACGGGAGATCAATCATGAGATCAACCTCATTGATCCCAACAAGCACATGCGGTATCGACTACCGAAATGCCCGGAACACTTCCAAGAGGAACTGTTGGCTAAGATAGAACGATACACCACTGCAAAGTGGTGGATTCCGGCAGTCGCGCAGCAGGCCGTGCCCACGCTGTGTGTGCCGAAGAAGAACGGTACATTGCGAACCATCTTCGATCTGTGCCAGCAGAATGAGAACACAGTGAAGGATGTCACGCCCTTCCCAGATCAGGACATCATCCGCAGCGATATGGCTCGCTGTCGGTATAGAACAAAACTCGACATGTTGGAAGCATACGAGCAGATCCGGATCCATCCGGATCATGTAGCAAAGACTGCCTTGCCACGATCCTTGGCACCTTTAGGAGCCAAGTGATACAGATGGGAGACTGTAACGCCCCATCTACATTCCAACGGCTGATGACAGCCATTTTCCGCGACTGCATAGGTCGCTTCGTCCATGTTTACATGGATGACATCTTCATATTCTCGCTCTCAATACAAGAGCATGAAGAGCATCTATACATCGTCTTTGACAGACTGAGAAAAAATCACCTTTTTCTGAGCAAGAAAAAGGTGGACCTCTATTCCATCTGAATGGAGTGTCTCGGCCATATCATCAACGGCCGAGGGGTACATGCCGATGAGGACAAGATGCAACGCATCCGCGAGTGGTGCAGGCCACGGATGTTCAACGACGTCCAGCGTTTCCTCGGCTGGTACAATATCTGGCACACTACATGCCAGATGTTAGCGCATATACCACCCCGCTATCGGGCTGTGCGCGTAATAACCGTCCATTTGAATGGACTCCACTACTAGACAAATGCTGGCAAAGCATTAAGGCGTTGGCCTGTAAGGCCCCTATCCTGCGTCCAGTAGACGCGAGGTGCCCAGAGCCGATCTGGGTGATCACCGACAGGTCAAAAGCTGGTGTCGGTGCGGTCTACGGCCAAGGTCCCGACTGGAAAACCTGTCGGCCTGCCGGCTTCTTGTCAAAGAAGTTTAGCGTTGCTCAGCAACACTATCGGACTCACGAGCACGAGACGATCGCGGTGCTCGAGGCTCTCATGAAATGGGAGGACAAACTGCTAGGGCGAAGGTTCACCCTCGTCACAGACCACAAAGGGCTCAAGTACTTTGAGACCCAGAAGAGCCTGTCTGACCGCCAGGTCAGATGGTGGGAGATTCTCTCCCGGTTCAATTTCAACACCGTTCATGTTGACGGCGTGGAGAACAAGGTAGCGAACTGCCTGTCCGCTACTACGAGAACGACATGAGTGATGACAATCACCCAGACCACGTCTTCGTGAACGCAGCACGCGTTTAGACCCGGACGGTGAACTATTACCCACCGACCGGTATATCGAGCTGCGTACAGCAGTGACGAGACGTTCTAAATGCCTCGCTGAGAAGACGGAGGCGAGAATCACAGAATCTGCCACACTAAATGAGGGCTCGCCAAAGCCCGCGAATGTCGCCGCATCACGCGACGATGACCACAATGATGTCAGAGTCATCGCCGCAGGAAATGACAGCGCACCCCTGCGCCGGATCGTCGAGCAGGGCGTAGACCTGTCTAAGGTCCTACGAGATGCGTACCACAAGGACGCCATGTTCTCAAAGATCATGGCGCACCCGGACGCGCACCCGAGATTCGGGATCCGGGACGGGCTGATCTGGACTAAGAACCAGCTCAAGAGGGATGTCATCGCCGTCCCCCACTCTGTTCTTCAAGGGGGAAGGAGACTGATCGAAATCACCATTGATCGGGCACATCAGATAGTCGGTCACTACGGCCATCTGAAGACTTTGAACTACATTCGAAGGTCATATTGGTGGCCGGGCATGAGCCCAGACATAGAATCGTTCTACTCCTATCCAATGTGACAACATGGGCGCGATCAGTCTTACCAAGGACCCGTCTTTCCATGCCAGGTCCAAGCACATCGACGTGGCTCACCATTTTATTCGTGATCGTGTCTCACGCGGTGAGAAACACTTCGCTCATGTCCCTACGTGGGAGAACGCTGCCGATCTACTCACCAAGCCCCTCCCCCACCCCACGTTCTCCTACCTCACTCCTAAACTTGGTTTGCATAGTCGTTCTGGCGTCGCAGTCACCGCTTGAGGGGGTGTGTTGGAGTTACACATGTGACCATGCCGCATACACAAGTACCCACACTCTGGCGGGTACTTGAGACACGAGTCAGAGTTTCACCCTTCCCCTCAGTTACATCACACATATTGTGAGACTGAGGTAAAGCGCTCCCATACTCACGCATATACTTTATTGATAGCCCTGTATCTAGAACTGATCCCTTGGGTACAGGTATACAGTTACATCACACGTATTGTGAGACTGAGAACTGATCCCTCGGGTACAGCTTCCTACAACTAGTAGGCTGTTTTTACCATGCAATATCTTACTACACAGGTCATTTTTATTCCCACAAAAAATTGGGCAACATTGGTTTATATTTATCAAGAATTAAGAGCTATTGAACCATCCCTAGAAGATGGTATTGGAGTGATTCACATCCTGAACTCATTCCATTTCCTACTCAGTGATTGTATATATTTTGATTGCTCACTATGTACAGTTTTAGCACCGTAACTGCTTTGCCTAATGTGTCTGCATTATAGACTGTCTTCCTTGGCCTTTGCAAGGGTGGATTTGGCGTCCAAGAGGGTCCAGTCCATGCAGTCTCAGAATGTAAATAACCTATGTATGTACACTAGTTATTACATAATCCCAGTGGGCCCCTTAGGGACCCACTGCATTGGTTCCCATTGCATCTTACTCTTACCTGTCACTACGTAGCATTCAGAATACCACTCATTGGTCAAGTTCTGTTGCACCCTTGTGATACAAGGTCCTAAGATCGACATCTTTACACAGAACTTGTTTACCTTCTTGAGCCGGGATTCACCCAGTGCAGCTTGAAGATGCCAGTTGCTCAGTGGAAAATACTGGGTGGAAGTTGTGCGGATTAACGCTGGCATAGTCGCTACTTCCCTCTTTTGGGTAGACGTCCCAACGTCTAGTGAGTGCGTCGGGTTTGGCTCCGAGCTTTCCGGGGCGGAAACGTATCACCATGTTGAACTGTGAGAGATATTCAGACCAGCGGACTTGACGGCAGGTCAAAATCTTAGTAGTTGTGAAATACTCAAGGTTTTTATGATCCGTTACAACGTCGATCGGATAAGTTGGACCTTCGAGGTAGTGTCTCCAGATTTTGAAGGCTTCGAAAATTGCAAGTAGTTCCTTATCGTGGACGTCGTAGTTGAGTTCCGGGGCGGAAAAGGTGCGGGAATGAAAGGCGATCGGATGAATTTCTCCGTCGTCGGGGGAAATGATGGAAAGAATGGCGGCTAGCGCGTAGTCGGAAGCGTCGGTTTCGAGCACAAGTTGGGCATCAGGAATCCAGAAACCGAGTATGGGAGCCGTAGTGAAGGCCGATTTGAGAGCTTCAAATGCGGAACGGCATTCTGGAGTGAAATTCCATGGGGCACCCTTCCTGGTGAGACGCGTGAGCGGAACAGTAATGTCGGAAAAATTGTAAATGAAACGTCGGTAAAAGTTGGCGAAGCCAAGGAAAGACTGTACATCCTTAACACGTCGGGGTTCCGGCCATTCTTGAATTGCCTTGACCTTGTCCTCTGCCATGGTAAGACCCGTAGGGGAGAGGATGTAGCCGAGGTATTCGACCGTGTCGCGATGCCATTCGCATTTCTCTGCTGTTGTGTAGAGATGGTGTTTGCGGAGACGGCGGAGTACTTCGCGGACATGTTCCCGATGTTTTTCCAGTGTGTTGGAATAGATGAGGATGTCGTCAATGTAGACTAGGATGCATACGTCGAGAAGGTCGGAAAATACGTCGTTCATGAATCGCTGAAAAGCGGTGGGAGCATTGGTTAGACCGAAAGGCATGACAACCCACTCAAAAGCACCGTAGCGGGTGCGGAAAGTGGTTTTCCACTCGTCACCTTCCCCGATGCGGACAAGGTGATAAGCGTGCCGGAGGTCAATTTTGGTGTAGATCTTCGCCCTGCGGGGAGTGTCGAGTAGGTCGGAAATGCGCGGAAGCGGATATTTGTCCTTCTTAGTGAGGGCATTGAGTCCGTGGAAATCGACGCAGAGGTGGAGAGATCCATCCTTCTTCTTGACGAAAAGGACCGGAGCGCCGTGCGGAGACAGCGAAGGGCGGATGAAGCCCATGTTGAGGTGTTCATCGATGAACTCACGGAGAGTTTGGAGTTCACTTTGCGAAAGAGAGTAGATCGGTCCAAGGGGCGGAGATGCTCCTTCTTCCAAATCTATCTTCAGATCGTAAGGTCGATGTTCAGCAGGTTTATTGGCTTTGGCCTTATTGAACATGTCCGGGAAGTCACGATATTCTTCCGGAACTGAGCTCATGTCGACCGGAGCGGAAGTCGAGGCGGAACGAGCCTTGACTGAAGCCGAGCCGGAAAGGTGAAGCTGGAAAACAGTCGTATCTTCTTGCCATTGCAATACGCGGAAAGCGGTGGCGGAAATGAGCGCAATTCAAGGAGCTTCGAGGGACGGAGGTGCTAAAGCGGGACCGGAGTGCGGAACTGAATCCACGAGTGGAATTGCAGAAGAGGCTTGAGCCATCTTTGCGGACGACGTCAGAATAGACGGAAGTTGATCCGGGGTACGGAACTGTATTTGACCCAATGCCCAGTTAATCGACGGATTATATCGGGTGAGCCAATTGTGTCCTAGTACAACGGAACAGCTAGCATCTAGCGGAGTAACGTAAAACGTAACTTCATGGTTGTCCCCAGTAGCGAAATGGATAGACAGGTCCACGACTTGGGAAATTGCCGTGTTAGACGACCCATCGAAAAGGCGGAGCGGAATTGTCGGAATGTTGCGGGTTGGAAGTTTATGTTTCAAAACAACGTCGGAATCGAGGAAACAATGAGTCGAACTGGAGTCGACCAATGCTGTGAACTGGGGTGCGGAAAATGTGTTGGAAGTGAGCGGAACAGAGAGGGAGTCGGAGGACGAAAGAGCGGATGCGTTGAGTTTAACCTCGTTTGTCGCACAAATGGGGTCAACACAGCCCTCAGCTCGTGCGGAGGCCAGAGGACTGCTGACTATTTTTTTGCATCCATAGCGGGAGCCGCTTCGGATTTCTCTTCTGTCTTCGCTGCACGGCCCTTGGCCTTAGCAGCGGAAGCGGAAGCTCGGGTGCAATCGCGAGCGACGTGTCCTCCTTTGCCGCAAAAAAGGCAAAGGTTGTTGTCCATGCGACGCTGGCGTTCTACAGGGGTTAGTTTTCTGTCCTTCCCAAGTTTGTCGGAAAGGTCCGGAGTGCTCTTCCGGGCATTGGTGTTGGAACCAGAGGCCTGGTTGTTGCAAGGGGTGGAGTAGTTGTTCTGGTTGCCAGAGTTGGATCCGGAACTGTTATTGTTGTTGTTGTTTCCGGAGTTGTTGTTTCCGGAATTAGTCTTCTTCTTGTCTTTGTCAGACTTCTTGTCGGAAGACTTGTCGTTCTTGCTCTGGGTGGAAGTTTCGCGAGCGATCTCGGAATGTCTTTCCCAGTAGCGCGAATTGATGGATTGGGCAAGGTTGCGAAGGTCGGTAAGGGTGGTGGGTTTTCCGACGCGGGCAATTTCATCCTTGATCCGGGATGGCAAGCCCATGTAAAACTGGCGTCGGTGTGCGGCTTCTCCCCCATTGGACTCAAGGAGCAAGCTGCTGGAATGTGACGATATATTTAGCTATCTTATGAGTGTCTTTCATACGAAGCTTATCGAGTTCATTTTCCGCATCGGCTTCCATATCAAATGGTTCGAAGTTGCTGCGGAGTTCGGAAACAAAGTTGTGGTAATCGTCGGCCCAGTCAACAAGGGCGAACGGATCCATGAGGGCGGGTTCGAAATAGTCGAGAGCCGTGCCTTGGAGATAGGAAAGGGCGTAATTGACCTTTCGTTCGTCGTCGGGACGATCACGGAAGTTGAGTTGAAGCTGGACCAGAAAGGGCTGGAGCTTCTTGGGGTCGGAACCGTTGAATTGGTCTGGTTCGCGGACTTTGGTCTTGGGGCGTGGTGGTGCTTGGGCCGGGCGCTGGAGTTGTCCGGCTAGCATGGCGATGGCTTGTGCAAGATCCGGAACTGGCGCGGGCGGAACTGGGTTGGCGGGAATCTGAGGTGGAATTGGAGGTGGAGGACCGCCTGGGGGACCGCCGGGTGGGCTGCCATGAGGGCCGCCTGGAGGTGGTCCTGGTGGAGGTGGTGGTGGTGGAGCTGGGCGTCGGAATGATGCTGCTGTTTGTTAGCCGCTGCTACTCGTCGAGTTTCCGTCATAGTCGGGATTGTCATCGGGATTAGCGTCGGGAACTTCTTTGAATCATTGCGGAAATGCATCGGAGAGCTCATCGTCGGCACGAGAGCTGCCTGAAGGTTCCGCGTGCCTTGGTGCTGCAGATCTAAGACTGCCAAAATAAGAGAGAGCTTCGACAGCTCCTGCTCGAGCTGAAGTGGCTGTGGTACGAGGAGGCATAGCGATAGTTATCGGGTGGGAATCAGATAATACTGTTACGTATCGAGATTTCTGCTAGGTTGGAACTGGAAAGGACAGCGGCTTCAACTTATAGGTTGCGCCCCCAATGAACTATCGTCCTAAGTATTTTGGAAATGGGTCAGAAGTCGGAAAGTACTGAACTAGAGGTTGGTCGGAACTTGAGCCAGAACTGAGGCGGAAGGCGGAAGACGGGAGGTGGAGAGACTGAGGTCTTGCTAGACTCGCTGTGCTAAGAACAGGAGATGGAGTGAAGGAAATCAAGTATCGAAGGTGATTATCTGATTGCAGAATAAGAGACATACATGACAGGCTTTTATACAAAGAGCTGGGACAACAGGTAATGATATGGTACTAAGCAAATTCCGGAGGAAGCGGAAGTCGAGTAGACAATGCGTGGGAACTAACTAATTGGGAACAATGGGACTACAAGGGGGGTTCAGGGTAAGGTAGAACAATGGCAAAGAACCAGGGGTCGGGAAAACATATCTGACAACGAAACACAAGAGGGCCGGACATATGGTCTTAATGAACGGTGAGGTGGGTCCGGTGGGTCCGAGTAATAGAGTCGAAAGAACAAGGGAAATGAACAAGGGGCGGGACGTCAGAAATATCGGAGGGGCAGAAAGTGTTGCGGAACTGAAGGTCAGAAGTCGGAAATGAACAGTCATAACAATTGTTTGGACTTTGTCTTCAGACATGGTAAATCCATCGGCAGAGAGCATATACCCGAGGAATTCCACGGAGTCATGGTGCCATTCGCATTTATCGGGTTTGGCGTAGAGGCCGTGTTTCCGAAGACGCCGCAATACTCCACGGACGTGTTCCCTATGTTTGACCGGGTCATCGGAGTAGATGAGTATGTCGTCAAGGTACACGACGACGCATACATCAAGCATATCTCTGAAGACGACATTCATGAAACGTTGAAAGACTGCAGGACCATTGGTAAGGCCGAACAGCATGACCAGCCATTCGAAAGAGCCGTACCGTACCGGGTCCGGAAAGTTGTTTTCCACTCATTGCCTTCGGCGACTTGGACAAGATGGAATGCATGCTGAAGGTCGATTTTCGTATAGATCCGAGCCTTTCAGGGTGCATCCAACAAGTCGGTAATCAACGGAAGTGGATAGCAATCTTTCTTCACAATCTTGTTGAGTGCTCAGAAATTGACACAAAGCCGAAGTTCACTGCTCTTCTTTTTGACAAAGAGGATGGGGGCTCCATGCGAAGACCGAGTGGGCCAAATGTAACCCATATTCAAATGCTCATCTATGAATTCCCAGAGCGTGGCAAGCTCCAAGGTAGAGAGTGAATATAATGGAGGTTGAGGGGGCGTAGCACCATCCTCCAGAGCGATCTTGAGATAGTAGGGTCAGTGTGGAGCCAAGGTATCAGCTTTGGACTTGCTGAACACATCCGCGAAGTCGTGATACTCTGGCGGGATATCCTTGAGGTCCACGGGTTCGGATTTTGTGGAAGCCAAGCTGGCCGAAGCCTCGTTCTCGGGCATCGCCAGATTTATCTGGAAGCACTGGGAGCCCTCTAACTTGCAGGCATGGTAAAATGCCGCAGCATTAAGGAGTGTAACCCAAGGAGCCTCCAGACTCAGGGGTATCTCGGCCGTTGCGGCGCAAGCCGAAGCTGGCGGGGGGTCCACAGGACTGCCCGGAAGGAAAGTTTGGAAAGTGTTATGATACGATCTGTCGTAAGGTTGACCGAGGTCGGGAGCGAAACCCGAGGTATGGTCCGAGGTTACGGGGCGAGGTTTGGATGGGGAAGTCGGAGAGGGACTAGGCTTCAGCTTATGTGCTGCGCCGACCCTACGCACGAGTCCCAACTTCGGAGGCAAACGAATAAGAGGCGAGGTTTGGCTTAAGAGGTGAGGCTTAGAAACTAACTAAGGATTGAAGTTATACAATAGTTGATTTTCAGACTGAGGAGTAGGAATGCATACAGGGGGGTTTATATACGGGGCGAGGGTACGAGTCAGGGGCGAACATATTAGTGGAGATCAGGGCGAGGTCAGGGCAAGGTAATATATAAGTGATGTGTGATGGAGCGGAATCAGTAACTAAGGGAATACGGGCATGGGATCAAGGTCGGATATGAGCTCTTGCTCTTGCTCGGGCTCGGGCACAGGATAAGAATCATATGTACTCGGGCACGAGTATCACAAGGCTCGGGCTCGGAAGAAAGTTATACCGGTAAGTAACCGGCCAAAGGCCGGGTTCTTACAGAAAGTAATACTGCCCAATACCCAGTCAAAACCGATTGTAGCGGGTGAGCCAGTTGTGTCCGAGAACTACCAAAACAGACGAATCAAGGGGGGTGACATAAAAGTCTACAGAATGGGTGTGACCATTGGGGAAACGGATAGGTAGCTCTACAGCTTCAGTAATTACCGAATTTATACTACCATCAAATAAGCGGAGCGGGATTGGGTCTACGGAACAGGTTCGGAGAGTATATTTTCGGACAAAGACGGATTCTAAGAAACAATGGGTAGAACCAGAATCTACTAATGCTTTAATTTTTTGGTTCGGGACAAGAGACGAGGACAAACTAATTACAAGAGAGTTCAGAGAAAAGAATTCTTACCTCCCCTGCTGTGCAAGTTGAGTCAACGTGACCCTCGGTTTGCACAGAGGTCAGAGGGTCGCTGATGATTTTTTTGCACCTGAAGCCGAAGATTTGGCCTTGTTGTCCGACGTCTTCCTGTCAGAAGCCGTTGCAGCCCAAGCTGACGTGGCTTTCGGGCATTCTTTCGCATGGTGGCCACTCTGCGCGCAAACTAGGCAGAGGTTGTTATCCATGCGACGCTGGCGTTCTTTGGGCGTGAGTTTGCCATCCTTGCCGAGCTTGTTAGCATAGTCGGGTTTTTTCTGACCCTCGGATGCATTATTCCCTTTGTGCTGAGCCCACTTTTTTTTTTTTTTTTTTTTTTTTTTTTTTTGCATCCAAATTAACGTCTTTTGGGGCCGAGCCCTATGTAAGACGCGTTCTACAAATCGCCCATCGACACATATGTCTATCCAGCCTGTCCTATTCTATCTCTGCCTGTGCTCCATGGGCGAGGCCCTGGGCAAGTCCGTGCCTTCATGAGCGGGGTGGTTAGTGCGCGTATGTTGCGCCTGCACGTTCGTCTCCGGTTTTTTCTGTCCCTCCATCTCTGCCCTTCCCGATGTCTCCTAGTCTCCGTGCTTCGTGGTGAATCTGCCTGTGGCGTGCACATACCTGAAGAGGTGCTTCATTGCCTTAGGTCTGGTCAGGAGTGTTTTGACCGATGTGGCCGCTCTTCCGAGGTCCCGCTCCATTGTCCTTCTCTGCTCGCTGTAGGCTGGACACCTAATCAGGAAGTGAAAGACGGTTTCATCTGCTCGCCTGCACCCTGGACACTTGGGTGTGTCGACCTTCCCAATCTTATGCAAGTGCTTGTTTAGTCCCACATGCCCTGTCCTGAGTTGTATAAGTAGGCTGGCTTGTCCGCGTGGCATTCCGTGTATGAGTTTGGTGTATGCGATGGATGGCATGGACAGATCGATCTTGTGCACTACCCTTGCTCTCCGCGACCTCTTGAAGTAGCTTTTTGCTTCCTGTCTGACTTGTTCCTGGAATCTCTGAAGCTCTGCCGCCTTGCTTCTGGGCAGAATCCCTCTGCACTCTATTGGTATGTGCCTTTCCTTGCTGGTCTCTCCTCTCGCTGCCCTTTTTGCCTCCTCGTCGGCTCTCTCATTCCCTTCCACCCCCTCATGTCCCGGCACCCACCTCATAACCACTGTAGCCTGTGGCTGTTGCCTCACCAGTCCCTGTACTTGTCGATGTATCGCGTTGACAAGATATTGCGCCGGGATCTGTTTCTCTCTTCTAGTGGTTTGTATGGCCGCGCGACTATCGCTTGCTATGACGTATCGCCTTCCCCTTTCCATGCTCAAGAGCTTCGCACCCATGGCGGCCCCTACTAGCTCGGCCTCGAAGACTGTGTGGTCCTGCTCTGTGCCCATGTATAGCCTTACCACCTTCTGCTCGACGCCGCCTCTGTACAATACCGCAGCTGCTCCCACCCCTCCGTCGATGCTCGACCCGTCCGTATAGACTATGACATCGGCTGTGTCAGCCTCTAGCTCTTCGATAGCCTGCTGTTTGTCATGGGGTATGCGTGTCTCGAAGGCGTGGGCCCATTTGGGCCTGGAGCACACCGTATGTATTTTTTCCATCTTCTCGGGCTGCATGTCGTAGATGTGCATTATTTCGTGCAGCGGCGACCTGTGTCTCTTCACGTAGCGCTTCGCGGCTTTCAGGGCTTTTGGCGCCAATGGGTGGTGTCCTGGTAGGCAAGCTATCCTTGTCGCCGCTCTATGTACCATCTTGGCGACCAGTAATGGGAAGGGGTGCAGGTTGGCATGTGCGTCTAGCGTGTCGGTCGCCATGGTGTTCATCGCTCCAGTGATGGACAGGGCTGCTTGTCTCTGTATCCTTGCCAGCTTATTTATGTATCCTTTTGTGCCTTTGCTGTTTCTGGTACCTGGTATAAGAAAAATGTCAGCGGTGTACAGCATTCTCAGGATGGCGACTGCTAGGTAGTATCGTCTCATGTGCTTAGCTTTGACCCCTCTTGTGTTCTTCGCAAGCCTCTTATATTGCGCCAGGTATTTCTCCCCCTTTTTGAGCGCGTAATTGACGTGCTCCCTGAACCTCAGCTCTTGGTCTAGTATGACTCCTAGGCACTTGTGCGCAGCCGTCGGCTTGATGATCTGCTGGCCAATCTTGATGGTTGGTCTCGTGATCGGTCTGGTCTTTTTGGGTGCGCTTGGGTCTTTTTCCCTTCTCCTGGTGAGCCCCATAAGTCCAAATTTGCTAACCTCGAAGGAGCATTGGTGCACCTCGGCCCAGTCGCCCGCCCCCATGGTCCTGCTCATTATGTCGGCGAGCTTGTCGAAAGCCTGCTTCAGGTCCTTTCCCTCTGCCATTAGGGTAGTGTCGTCCACGAATCCTACGCAGTCTTCTTTGTTGGCATTTCTGACTGTCTCTAGTAGGTCGGCATTGTAATACTGGTATGCTATGGCTGACACCGGGCATCCCTGGTCCATCCCTCTGCCGACTATTCTTGCCGGCGCGGTGTGGTCATCGAAACTTATCATGGTGGTTCGCCCCTCTACCCTTCTGCGGATCCATCTCGTGTATTCCTCTGGTACGCCCCTCTTTCTCATATTGTGTATCAGTTTGTCTAGCACAATGCTGGGGAACGCGCCTTTGATGTCGAGGAATAGCAACCCTACCACTCTGCCTCTCCTCCACGCATCTTTGGCAGTTGCGATGATGTAGTGGAGCGCATCGGTAGTCGTTCGGCCTGGTCTGCATCCGAAATGGTTCGCCGGTAGAAGGTGGTGTCTCTCCGTCATTGTTACCAGGTCTTCCGCTATACACGCTGACAGTACTTTCCCCATGGTGTCTAGCAGTGCAATGGGCCGGTATGCTCCGGGCACCGTGTAGTCAGCCTTGCCCGGTTTGCGGAGCACCCTGGTAATCGAGTCCCTCCACTCAGGTGGGTATATGTCTAGCTCGATTGTTGCTTGGAATAATGGACCTATGTACGGCAGCAGGACGTCAGCGCACTGTTTGATCACGACATTAGGGATACCGTTGGCTCCAGCTGCTTTGAACGGGTTGAGCTTTTGGATCGCCCTGCGGATTTGTTCATCTGTGATTGGGGCGTAGTCGTATGCTGGCTCGGGGTATTCGTGCTCTGCTGGGGTATCTTCTGCTTGTGCTCTTACCCCTGGGAAGAATGTGTTGAAGAGTAGTTCCGCCTTTTGCTCGTTCGAGTCAGCTACCCATCTCGTTTCGTCTTCCCTCTTCCCTATGAGGGTCGGGATTCTGGCTTTTCCCCCGTCCGTTTCATCCGTCGACGCGTATTTGTGTACGGTCCACACCGTCTTCAGGTCGACCTCCTCCAGGAACGCATCCCAATGTTCCTGCTTCGACTTCTCTATCGCTCCAGTGTATCGGCTCCTGGCTGCCTTGTAGTCCTCGTGCGCTTTATCGTTTGGATCGTCCCTTCTAGCGTATGACTTTCGTCCGAGCTTTCTGGTTTCTGTCCTGATGCGTGTCAGTTCAGCAGACCACCATCGCTTCATGTATGGGGAGGGCTTAGTCTTGGGCACTCTGTCCTCTGCCACCTTCATGATCGCCGCCGTCACTGCTCCGAGGCGCTGCATGAACTGAGTTCTGTGGTTCAGCAATGGATCTGGGATGCTAGCCCTGAGCATTCGCTGCAGCTCCTCGTTGAACACGTTCCAGTCGACCTGCCTGTAGTTGGCTTTTGGTATGTAGGTCGTTGTTGGCGGCGAAACGTCTAGGAGTGTGTCAATCGGGAAATGATCGCTCTTAGCTGGCTGGTCCTCAGGTATGGTCTTGCAACTTATGATACGCTCTATCATTTCTGTGGAGATAAAGACGTTGTCAGTACGCGTGTGATTTCCTGTAGCCATGGCCCTTAGCGTAGGTATTTCTTTAGGGAGCGCCATATGCATGTCGTGGTCTGCCACTGCGTTGAGTAGGATCTGGGCCTCGTCTAAGTTGTTCCTTGTGAATAGATGCGCGTTTCTGTGCTCGTCCCATATCAGGTGGTGTCTGTTGAAGTCGCCTAACCATATTGCTCCGTCGATGTCTTCTTGCTGTGTCTGTTCTTGTCCTGCTCGGCTTCGCATGTGGTTCTGTAGGGTTCTAATTCCTTGTGAGTGTGTACAGTCGCAGTATATGTTATATATTAGAACGACACCGGTTTGCGTTTTGACTTTCACCGCCGTGATGTCTGGCGACCCTACTTCTAGCGCTACCCAAGCGTCTGTGGCCAGCCTTTTACTTACTAGGATCATAGATCTCGTGCGCTTGCTCTTGTCTCGGTAGTGTGTTGGCGGATATACTGAGAACCAATGTGGGGACGCCCTGGCGTTTCCCAGAAAGTCTATGTACAGTTCTTGAATAGCTATGATGTCGTATTCTTCGGGGGGGCATTTGGCTAATAGGTCATTCACCGCTGTGAGTGACTTGTTCACGTTTTGTTGTCTAATCCGCAGGTTGCTTCTGTTCGGGTTGTGTTCGTTCATCTGCAGTATTGGTCGTTGACGTCATCATCCCTCGAGCTCTCTTCCGGTTGGCTAACTGTTATTCCGAACTCATCCAGTCGCCTCTGTCTGTCGTGGTGGTTCGCCCATCCCTGGTCCCTGTGTCCCCTTGGCGGGTTTGCTCCCCTGTGCCCTCGATTGCTCTGTTCTCTCTCTTCTGCGCCTCCCGTGTTCCTTTGGTGCTCTGTCGCGTTTTGCTGTCTGACTTCCTCTTGCACTCTCATTGTCCTGAATATTTCTCCTGCATCCTCGGTTTCCATCGCCTGTCCCTGCTGTTCCCACGTCCAGGGATGCTCGTCTGGGAAGTATTTGTATGTGTGTTCGGGATCGGCTTTCTCCGCTGCCTGGCACGCGGCTCTGAAGGAGGGGCATGTTCGGTCCCATGAGGCATGGCTGTGTTTGTCGCAGTTGACGCATCTAAATTTACTTGGGTCTGTCTCCTCGCACCCCGCTGTCCTGTGCCCTTTGCCGCACGTGCCGCATGTTTCGAGTCCCCTGCAGTCCGCCGCCATGTGTCTCATGTTGTGCTTCTGGCACTTTAGACACCTTCTCGGTTCCCTTCTCATTCTCCTAGCCCAGGTGCGCTTTCCCGATATGATTATTCCGTCCCTGATGCTTTTGTTCGCCGTTTCCGTGTTCGCGAACTTGGCAATTATGTGGGCAGATCTTTGTCCTTCGGTTCGCCTGTGGATCGGCTTGATCCACCTGGTCGATATCAGCGTGTCTGGTGGCAAGCTGGATTCTCTTTCGATTTTTCTTAACTCTGCAAAAGCTTCCGGTGCGTGTGATAATGGAACATATTCTATGATTACCGATACCGCTCGATCCTTGATGATCGCCGTTCCACTGAAATGCTCGAGGAAGTTCCTCTTGTTTTGCTGTAGCCACTTGGTCGCTGTCCCAGACCGCAGCTTGAAGACTATTCCCCCATTTGCCTGTCTCTTTGCCCCTACGAAGCATTCCTTCTCGACCTCCTCCGTTTGGCTTATCTGTTCCACGGCCTCATTTGCCTTCGCAACTAACTCTAGCTCCGTGAGCTCTTTCAGGGTGTCGTTTTCTGCCATCGGGTCCTTATCTACCAGTAACTGTCGTTCTCTGGCTCTGGCCCTGGCTAGGGTATTCGGGTGTGAGAGCGGGACATTCCCCTTCAGCGCCGCCGCGTATGTCGCCGCCTCGCCTCCCTGTGTGCCCTGGCTTCTCATCCCTTGCTGGTGCTCGCGAGTCTCCTCAACCAACTTGGCAACAAGTCCAGAGCCGAGCTGCTAGCAGACCCCTCCGCCGCAGTACGCACGAAGGAAGCGGCACGCACTTTCCTGGACAGACAGGGCTTCTTCGCCAAGGAAGAGCCCATGACAACAGAACTCCTCAGCCACACGCTCCTATCACTAGCCCACAGCACCTCGGGAAAGTCGCTACAGGAGGGGGTCAGATCGGTCGCGATACTCATGATGGAAGAGGCGGCGAAAAACCTGGGACAGATAGTAGTCAAACATGTCGAAGGAAAGCTGAAAACAGCTATTGAGAGGTTCGATGAGGCGACAGAGGTGGCGAGAAACCTAACGGAGGCTGCGCAGTTCTCCATGGAGGGGATGGTTCGCTCCTTGCTGGTTGCTGGCCCTCGTGCGGGATTGTGACGTGGCAGGTGGTGTGGGGTCTGTGCTTGGTGGCATGTCCCCACTTTTTGTTGCAGTGGTACGTTCTGCTGCTATCTTTCACTAACAATGCTCTGCGTGTCGTTTTATACAGCATGTGTAGGGAAAAAAGCGTTTTGGTGTGTTTGGGTGTTATGGTGGGCATGAGAAAGTTTTTCGCTGAGCCCACTGTCCCACCTGACCCCATCCTCCGTCGCTCCAGCCGTGTTCCAAAACCCTCTGCTGCCGGTGCTGCTTCGCGTGGCATCTCCTACGAGTCCGTACTGGACAGGGTGGTGAAGGATTTGCGTACTGGCAAACCTGATGCTCGCTCTTGAGGGGGTGTTGTAAGCAACTAGGGGCTATGGCAGGGAAGGTTCGGTAGAGTTCTTAGAAAGCTAGAATCAAATATACTCTCTCAGTGAATTTATTGTCACTGAGATATTAATACAATACCTAGAATCAAATATACTACATGATTTTCAGTCAACATGCTATGTAAATATGAAAGATACTACTCGCCTCTCTCAGTGAATTTATTGTCACTGAGAGAGGAGTGTAATCCTGTCTCAGAAGGCATATACGTGCACCCGGCCCTTTAGCGCCCAAGGGCTCCCGCGTCGAAGTCATTTCAAACTCCGCTGGGTGCAGCCGCCTGTGAAAATAGAAATAACAGAATGGAATGGAGAGATAGGGAGTGACTAGAAAATTTCGAAAATAAGCAGAGAAGTGGATGCATGGTACAAGAACAGTATGAGAAAATATTGAAACACCACACAATAAAGTGAATATATTATGCTTGATTTTGGTGCAGGAGCATAAATGCACCCAACACGCCCCCTCAAGCTTAATATATTCCGATTTTCTCGTTGAGGATTCTCACTCTAGGACTAGGAAGTCCTTTAGTGAGAAGATCGGCTAGCATGTGTTCCGTTGGTAGGTACACAAGCTTAATTTCTTCATCTTCGACTATATCTCGGATGAAATATAATCTAATGTCGAAATGCTTGGTCCTCGTGTGTTGTTGAGTGCCATAGACGATGGCAATAGCTGATTGATTGTCTGAATAAAGTTTGATGGGACAATTCAGCGGTTGGAATACTTCAGAAATAAAGTGGCGCATCCATAAGGCTTCTTTACTCGCATGAGTCAGGGCAACGAATTCGGCTTCAGTTGATGATAGGGCTACAATGGATTGTTTTTGACAACTCCATGATACTGTCCCTCCATCAATCTGAAAAATATAAGCCGAGTATGAGTGCCTGTGCTCTTGAGAAGCCCAATCCGCATCTGAATACCCAATGAGGCCGTCTCGATTCTTCCCAAGTGTCAATTTGTAGTCCATCGTGCCTTTTAGATATTTAAAGACACGTTTGACTGCATGCCAATGTGTTGGACCTGGGTTTTCGAGGAATTGAGAAAGTAATGACACTGCGAATGCAATGTCTGGTCGAGTGGCTACTGCTGCCCACATCAATGATCCTATTGCTTGTCTGTATGGAATTCTTGACATCTTCTGTTTGTATTCATCTGTAGAAGGGCATTGGTCTCTGGATAATTTAACGGCTGGGTCGAGAGGCGTTGAAAATGTTTTGGCATCATCCAGATTGAATTTTTTGATGATTTTTTGGATGTATGCAGCTTGTGATATTGCAATCGATTTGTTATTCCAATCTCTTTCGATTTTGAGGTTCAAAAGCCAATGAATCTCGCCTAGATCTTTCATACTGAAGATCTGGGCAAGATCATGCTTTACCCCATCGAGGATTGGTTGACTCTCAGCTGTGATAGTGAGGTCGTCTACTGCCGTCGCAATAATCGCATGCCCTCTCGGTCCACGTCTGCAAAATACAGCTCCATCCGAAGCTGATTTAGTGAATCCTAACTTGAGAAATTCACCACTCAGACGTTTGTACCATTCCCTTCCAGATTGTTTGAGGCCGTAAAGTGCTTTCTTCAGCAGGAGGACATCATCTTTGTCTCCGGTCTCATATCCATACGGCTGTCTCATGTAAATAGGTTCTGGCAGTGTAGCATTCAAGTACGCACTGTCCACATCCATTTGGTGAATAGGCCAGTTGTTCCTGGCAGCAATGGCACATATAATCCGTAAGGAAGTCATCCGAGCAACAGGTGCATAGGTTTCATTGTAGTCGACTCCAAAACTTTGTGTAAAGCCTTGGGCGACCATCCTCGATCTAGGTGTGATGGGTTCACCTTCTGGATTGCGTTTCCAGAGGAATACCCATCTATTTCCGACAATATTTGCCCCAGGAGGTGGTTTAACCACTTCCCATACACCTTTGTCGAGTAGCACCTTATACTCTTTATCCATCGATGCTTTCCACATAGGATCATTTAAGGCTTCATCTGCATTGCTAGGCTCGGTCTGATTTAAATACGGCAGCACATTATCTTTGTTTTGATCGGAGGTCGAAAGTGTACTGATGGCAAGGTTATAATCACTGATGCCGTCAGTGACAGAGGATAAATCTTGTTCGAATAATTTGTCTTGATGGTCCTCAATGTCCTCGTAAGCTAGTGTAGTGATATCTGCACCAGCATGTCTCTTGGTTTGAGATCTTGTTACGGGACCACTTGGGGCCGGCTGCACCTGCTGCTGACGAATTCTCTCGCTTCTCCTTGTTGGAGCAGCTTCTTTAGGTCTGGCATCAACAGTCTGACTGGGTTGCAGCTCTTTCAGACGTTCCTCTGGTTCATCATCATCAATTTCCTCGATCTTTGCCTCTTCGCTGACTAAGCGGCTAGGCATAGGTGCTGGCGCCGAGATGGTCTGTACCATTTTTCTGGACGTAGGTAGCTGTGACTCTTCAATAGAAATGATTGGAGCTTTGCCCCCCTTCATCTCTGAGTCAAATATAATATTCCGCTCGACAGAAACCTTCTGAGAGTCAGGCCAGTAGATGCAGTGACCATGGCTCTGTCCAGAGATTCCTATCCACCGAGCTCTTTTGGCACGGGCTGCTAGTTTGTTTCCCTCTTTGACTTTAACGTAGACTTCAATTCCCCACACGTGTATGTCTTTCAGGTTCGGTTTCTCGTGATGGATCATTTCAAAAGGGGTTTTGTCTGGCAAAGCTCTTGTATGTGTCCGATTCCTAAGATAGTTGGCGTGCAAAATTGCATGCCCCCATAGAGTCTTAGGAAGACTTGATTCCAATAGCATGGCACGAGCTCTTTCAACTAGAGTTCGGTTTAAACGTTCAGCAACACCATTTGACTCTGGGGTGTCGTGCACGGTTAACCGATGCTTCGTGCCTTGCTTGGCCAAATGCTGTTCAAATTCTGAGCTTGTGTATTCGCCCCTCTGTCGGAAACAAGTGCTTTGATGTGCATATTCCTCTGTCGAAGCATCAAGGCCTCGTAGAGTTTGTATTTTGAAAATGCTTCCGATTTGTTTGCCATCAAATAGATAACCGATTCTCTTGAGTAGTCGTCAATGAAAGACACATAATAGGATTTCTTGTCAATTGTGGAGTGTCTCGCTGGTCCCCAGACATCAGAATAAATTCTGTCACCGAATTTTGATGATCGGCTTCTGGGTTCCTGAGGAAGTGATTTACGTGCAATCTTCGCCTGAATGCACGCATCGCAAACAACCTTGTCACCTTTTGAGCTCAATTCAATGCCTAATATCATGCCACGGTTGAGCAAATGCTGTAGGGACTTTTGTGAAATGTGCCCCATTTTCTGATGTATCTCCATGGCTGATGCGCATACATGCGCTTCGGCACTTATGTGTTGTAAATCAAATCGATATAAGCCATTCAGCTTCGGTGCTTGCATCAATATCCTGCCTTTACGATTGGATATTGTGCATTTCTGATCAGCTATTTGTGTGTTATAGCCTGCATCATCGCACCGGCCGATCGAGATTAGGGTAACAGCCATTTTTGGCGCGTAGAACGTATCCTTCAATGTAATGTTCACAGTCTTATCTCCGACCTTGTTAGATAGCACAAGTGAGCCTGAACCGAAGGCATCAAAAGTGCCTTTGTTGGCTGCACGAATTGTGCGTGGCTGTGAGAATGGACTGTAATCCCTCAATAAATTCTTGTGAGGGGTCATATGTGCGGTCGTTCCAGTGTCGAGGATAACAACAGTGTCCAGAGATAAACTACTCAAATTAGAGCAGTCGAAGTTGGCGAAAGCGGCTGGACTGCCACTCTCATCCTCCTCAGAGGACACTTCTTCGGCAACATTCGCCTTGGCTTTGCCCTTCTTCTTTTTGGCTTTGGCTTTCTTCTTCTGACGTGGCCCCTGGCCTTCTTTACCACCTCCTTTAGCCCAGCAACTCTCTATAGCATGTCCAGGCTTGTGGCAATTAGTGCATGCAAGCACCTTCGGGTCTTTCCGGCCCTTCTGCCCTTTCGTAGATGAACCAATAAATGCCTGCTCTTCTTGTGAAATATTGAGGGTCTTTCTCCTGTCATATTGAGCCTTTAGTACTCTGATAATATCATCAGGCACTAAGGGCATTCCACATTCTTCGAGCGACGTGGTAAGGGCATTCATAACTGCCTCATAGGAGGGTGGAAGTGATGCAAGGATAATGTCGGTGAACTCTCCTTCAGAAATTCTGGCTCCCATCTCATTGAGACGAGCATAGAGGTCTTGGGCCTTGTCCAAGTGATCTCTCAAGTCTCCATCCTCAGGACACCTCATACTGCGAAGCTGTCTCTGTAGGTTGGTGAGGACCATCTTGGGCTTTTTGGTCATCTCATTGACCAATGCATCCCAGACTTCTTTTGCTGTATGTCTCTTCTGTAGCATCAGAGCTAGTGACTCTGACACTGAGACGATTATTTGGGTTTTGGCCTGTCCTTCTCTGGCAAGATACTTCTCCAGCTTCTCCTCAGCCTTCTCAATCTGAGTTTCCTCAGCTTCTGTGAGAATATGGCCTGGGGGCATAACTGGAGGATCAGGAGGTCGAATGGCTCTCCCTTCTATATGCCTGAGTAGATTTTTGGACTCAAAATAACTTGTGAGAGTAGCTCGCCACAGAGGCCAATTACTTCCATCTGTTGCAAGCTTCTCCACACCCAAAAGCTTCTGCGAAGTGTCTGCGGGGCCCATAACCCTTGTAAGCAACTAGGGGCTATGGCAGGGAAGGTTCGGTAGAGTTCTTAGAAAGCTAGAATCAAATATACTCAGTGAATTTATTGTCACTGAGATATTAATACAATACCTAGAATCAAATATACTACATGATTTTCAGTCAACATGCTATGTAAATATGAAAGATACTACTCGCCTCTCTCAGTGAATTTATTGTCACTGAGAGAGGAGTGTAATCCTGTCTCAGAAGGCATATACGTGCACCCGGCCCTTTAGCGCCCAAGGGCTCCCGCGTCGAAGTCATTTCAAACTCCGCTGGGTGCAGCCGCCTGTGAAAATAGAAATAACAGAATGGAATGGAGAGATAGGGAGTGACTAGAAAATTTCGAAAATAAGCAGAGAAGTGGATGCATGGTACAAGAACAGTATGAGAAAATATTGAAACACCACACAATAAAGTGAATATATTATGCTTGATTTTGGTGCAGGAGCATAAATGCACCCAACAGGTGTGGCCGTTGCCGATGACACCGTCGGTGTTCTTGTAGCAAACTCTGCTCAAGAGTGGTGCTGCGCAGGGGGTGAATCGGACCCGGGAAATTACCGTGAGGTTCTGTCTCACTCGGATGCTCCTCAGTGGGAGCTGAACATGTTGGAAGAGATGGCCTCCCTGTCCAGACATAAGGTCTGGGAGCTTGTCCCATGCGTGGATGTGCCTGCTGACCGCCGTGTTATCCCCTCCAAATGGGTGTACCTCACGAAAAAGGATGTGTCCGGCTCTCCAAAGTGTTTTAAGTCCCACGTTGTTGCCAAGGGTTTTGCGCAGCGCGCCGGTATCGATTATTCCGACACATTCGCCCCTGTCACTAGGATGGAGTCTGTGCGTGCCATCTTGCATATTGGCGCTGTGCTGGACTGGGACATTCACCAACTGGACATCAAGACTGCTTTCTTACATGGGGAGCTTGAAGACGATGTCTACATGGAGCAGCTGGAGGGTTGCGTTGAGAAGGGCAAGGAGTCATGGGTCTGCCGCTTGAAGAAGACCCTGTATGGGCTTGTGCAGTCACCGAGGCTGTGGAATGCCTGCCTGAACAGGGCCTGGTTGAGGAGTGTGGATTCACGAGGGTCGCTGTTGATCACTGCATGTATACGTGCACCACTGCTGCTGGTATGGCCATCATGGCTGTCCACATGGACGACTTATGCGTCACTGCAAGCACGGCGGATGAGATGTGCAATCTAAAGTCTGCAATCGGTGCCATTTTCGACCTCATCGATCTTGGCGATGTCCACCACCTCCTTGGTATCGCTGTCACCAGGGATCGTGCCAATAGATCTATTTCTCTTTCCCAGACATCTTACATCGAGACTATCACCAAGCGACTGAACCTCGTCCATGCGTACCCTAAGTATATGCCCCTCGACCATGCTGTTCTCCTCACGAAGGACCTGTGCCCCTCCACTTAGAAGGTTCGGCGCGAAATGAAAAAGGTTCCTTACCTCACTGCCATTGGCTCCATGATGTATGCTGCCATGGCTACGCGTCCTGATGTTTCCTTTGCGGTCGCTCATCTCAGCCAGTTCAACGCGAACCCTGGGCCAGCTCACTGGGAGCAGGCCCAGCGTGTCATCACTTATCTCTATACCACACGCGACGTCTGCCTGGTGCTGGGTGGCCCTCGTATCTCCCTGTCTGGGTACGTCGACTCCGACTGGGCATCAACTCATGGTGACCGAAAATCGATCGCTGCTTACCTCTACTCCCTGGGCAGCGGCCCGATTTCTTGGAGTTCGAAGAAGCAGACCACCGTGGCGACGTCAAGTGTTGAGGCAGAGTACATGGCGTGTAGCTACGCTACAAAGGAGGCCCTCTGGCTGAGGAATCTCCTTGGACTCATCGGTTTTGCGCAGACATCCTCTATTCCTATCCAATGTGACAACATGGGCACGATCAGTCTTACAAAGGACCCATCTTTCCATGCCAGGTCCAAGCACATCGACGTGGCTCACCATTTTATTCATGATCGTGTTTCACGCGGTGATATACACTTCGCTCATGTCCCTACGTGGGAGAACACTGCCGATCTACTTACCAAGCCCCTCCCCCGCCCCACGTTCTCCTACCTCACTCCTAAACTCGGTTTGCATAGGCGTTCTGGCGTCGCAGTCACCGCTTGAGGGGGTGTGTTGGAGTTACACACATGACCGTGCCGCGTACACAAGTACCCACACTCTGGCGGGTACTTGAGACGCGAGTAGGAGTTTCACCCTTTCCCTCAGTTACATCACACGTATTGTGAGACTGAGGTAAAGCGCTCCCATACTCGTGCATATACTTTATTGATAGCCCTGTATCTAGAACTGATCCCTTGGGTACAGGTATACAGTTACATCACACGTATTGTGAGACTGAGAACTGATCCCTCGGGTACAGTTTCCTACAACTAGTAGGCTGTTTTTACCATGCAATATCTTACTACACAGGTCATTTTTATTCCCACAAAAAATGGGGCAACATTGGTTTATATTTATCAAGAATTAAGAGATATTGAACCATCCCTAGAAGATGGTATTGGAGTGGTTCACATCCTGAACTCATTCCATTTCCTACTCAGTGATTGTATATATTTTGATTGCTCACTATGTACAGTTTTAGCACCGTAATGTCAAGATTGGTTTTTAGGTGTTAATATCGTGTATTAGTGAACACAGCGAATGCCCGAATGACTTGTGCGAATAAGTATGCCGTTCGGCGAATAGGTGAACCAATAAATGTTCACAAGATAAGAGGGTGTCAAGATTGGTTTTCAGGCGTTAATATCGTGTATTAGTGAACACAGCGAATGCCCGAATAACTTGTGCGAATAAGTATGCCGTTTGGCGAATAGGTGAACCAATGAATGTTCACAAGGTAAGAGGGTTTGCCTAACCGGGGCTCACCCTATCTACATTCGTAGCGAAATAGCCCGTGACTCTTGACCATGTAACGTGCAAGATCTCACGGAAGGGGTGTCTAAGTCTCGACAATCCCTTCGCTGGCGAAGGTGCTCCTTCGGAGCCCTTCGCCAACAGCACAGAAAATGGTTCGAAGGCTAAGGTAACAAAGATGACGTATGAGAACTCACCAGTGATGCCTAAGTCTTCTGCTAGTCGAAGATGGGAATCTCCAAGAGAAGGCTTAAGATGATGACCACGGCGAGGTCAAAGCTGCACAAGATGAATGACGTATGATAATTGAACTGGGGAATATACATGCGAATGTAAACTACTTATATCGAATTCTCGTAAGGTATCAACGAATAGGAAAGATGCCGTTGTGAGTCAGGGTTGGATAGGGGTGTGCGGTCATGATACTAGGTAGATGGAATAAACATACAATAGAGTGGGGGGAGAATGCGAACATGAAACTATGGAGAATAAAGGGAGCGAAGGCATTTATGGACAAAACCATGTCTTGGGACCCGCATACACGCTACCCTGCATGGGCTCTTCATTTACTGGGTTGATCCCGCACGGCCTATGGAAGAGACGTCCTGCGATCACACCTTGGCCATACGAACACCCAATGGGGTTGGATTAAGAAGATGATGGGGTTACACCCGTTTGCAGTACCTAAGGCACGCGTCGGATTTGCTTCCATTTTAGCGTGCAAACTTCGAACAACGATATCTTGCTTGATATCGCTCCAATTCACTTGAAATTTCATATCTGAAGCTATGTGGACCATAGCTAGGGCATAGAACTAAAAAATCCGAATAAAACAAGCATTTTCTATTTTGCATTTTGGGTGCTGAGGGGGGAACAATGTCAAGCTTAGCTTACTGTATGTAGTTCAATGCAGGTTTTAATTTTGTTTGCTACTCTGTACTAATGGTGAGAACCAACTACGGTAGCGCGTGGAGGCGCGGGACGTGGCGGTGGTCATCGCGAGGGTGTTGACGGTAGGAGTGATGGAGCCGCGGTCGGTTGGGGTGCGGGTGGACAACAGGAAGGAACTGCTCATGCTTGTACGAGTAGAAGGGGTGCTTCAAGTCACAATGGTGGACTTGTAGTTGGGATGCGTGACAGCCCTTTCAGCGAGGATGTAAAGTAAGCATAAGTAGCAAACTCACCAATAAAAACGGGATAGTGGCCATTCGACACCTGAAAATTACACTTGAGTTGGGGTTTAGCATTGGGAGTAAGGGTGCAAATGCTGTCACACGATTCATGTCATAGAATTCTTGGTCAGGGTGTGTGTTTTGGGAACTTCCGTTCTCCTTGTATGTACTACCCACACCATCGCTCATATGCCTCGCCCTGGCAACCCTAAACCTGTTCGTCACATGTACAGCAAGGATCTGCGGGATCGCGTTATACACCAAAAATTCAAGCTCAACAAGAAATCAACCGATATTGCAATTGACCTCGATATGTCACTACGTGTAGTTCAACGCACAATCAAACTCTGGCGGGATGTTGGAGACGTCGTGGTAGAGCCAAAGCGGCTATCTCATGGGTCAAAAATGACCTCAGCTCAGAGTGAAGTAAGTAATTCACGTCTGTGTTTAGCTGTAGCTTATTTTATTTTATAACAGTTTCTTCTTGCGCTTCTTGAACGCTCGCCCGATCTTTACCTCGATGAGCTTGTCGAAGAGCTAGAGTTGCAGCATGGTATTTTAGTAAGTATATCAACTGTCTGGAGGACGCTTCGACATCTTGGCTTGCAAAGAAAGAAAGTGAGTCATTAAATCCTCGAAGAATGACAACCTTTATATTTGTCTCCAACCCAGCTTTCATGGGCAGCCGCAGAGCGCTGTGAAGCCTCGCGGACTGCTTTCCAGTTTCGTATTGGTAGTGAACCACTGGACCGTTTGGTTTTCACAGATGAAAGCGCAATTGACCTTCGCACAACGTATAGACTAATGGGATGGGCTTACAAGGGATGTAGGCCTCGAGTGCGAGCACGTTTCCAAAGGGGCGAAAGGTAATGATTTGTGCACGGGCCTCCATTATTGTATTGCTAATATCCACTCAGATTTTCAATCCTTCCGGCGCTCTCACAAGATGGAATCATCTATAGCCATATCAAATTAGGGGCATACGACGGTCCAGAGTTCCTTGGGTTTCTGAAGGACCTTTTAGAGGTAATGAACCCTTACCCGGCACCACAGAGCGTTCTTGTTATGGATAACTGCGCCATTCACCACATACCTGAGGTCTCACTCTTATGTGCCCAAAGGTTTTTACCATTATAAACTGTTTTCACTAGTGTCTAATCTTGCATTTGCAGAGGAATCAAACTGATGTATCTTCCGCCGTACTCGCCCGATCTCAACCCGATCGAAGAATCATTCTCCTTCATCAAAGCTCACCTCAGACGTCATGGTGCCGAGTTCCGTGCATGTGTTGCAAGTAAGGAGAGGGCTGAGCTATTCATGTTTCTCTACGAGGCACTGGATCGGATTACATGTAGACATGTGCGAGGGTGGATGAAGGACTGTGGCTATCTGTAGTGCAGTTGTACTACTGTAATGTAATTTTTTTGTTGTCAGAATGTTGAAAATTATCTGCAATGTGATGGATGATATTGGTAAACAACACTTAGTAGTGCAAAAAGTACTCATTGGCCAATTACGTGCATCGAGTATCGTAGTATTGTGATAATTCCTACAGTGGCTACAGGATCTCATAATATTATATGCGTTACATGCGGTCTTTCCCAGCTCATCCTCTCTCTTCACCTGTCATTTCCCCCTCCTCGACTCTCTCTTCACCTGTCATTTCCCCCTCATTAACATAATCCCAACTCTCTGGCAGGTCTGAAAGAGATTCAATCCCAATCGTTACATACTGCCTGTATGGCTTGGTGGCCTGTAAAGTGTACTCATCGGCGTTCACCTTAACGAAGTCTGGTGTCAGCCATTCCAGAGCAGTCTCCCGAGAAAGCGTTAACCATTGAATCAAGAGTTTGGAGAATGGCTTGAAGCCCGGGGAGAAGTTTTTCGCGGCATCCTGTTGCTTTAACCTATCAAGGAAACTTCCCCTAGCTTGTAACACAGGTAACTCGTCGGAGAGCATCGTTTGACGGTAATTCTGTTCTAGTCGCCCGAGTGCCCCCTTGGTCTCCAGAATCTCCAGAATCGACCAAAATAAAACCCATATAAATGACTCCAGGTCATCAATTACTTGGTGCACAACTTGCGTTCCAGAGTCCCAAGCAACAATCAGCGCCTGAGACATGAAAGGCAGCATACCCTAGAACCATGTAAATCACAAGCCGCACACAGCAACTAAAGACCCACCGAGCGATGCTTTGCTAATTCCCGCTTCTGATCCATCCAACGAATCGCCTGGTCCCCATCGCATATGAATCCCACACATCTAGTAACTTCTCGAGTCACGGCAAAACTGAAGCAAACATAAAAAAAATGAAAGGACTGATGTGAAAGACGGTACGTACTCTGCCACAGGCGGCCGCTCAGCTTCATCCATCAGCATGACATTCCCGACGCTTACGTCGCGGTGCAACCAGCTGTTCTTAAACAGCCCAAAATGCCCTGTCGATCACCATTATAGGTAAATCATGTCCGATGCCCTCTTCGTTCACATACCCAACATGGCGTGCACTATGCAATGCATGAGCAATCGAGGACTTTGTGCAGCTCGCAGTGACGTCCCTCGGGTCTCAAAAACAGATCGCATATGTATTCGTTCGTCAGGCCTAACCCCGGCGTATGGCTCTGGCGCACACACGGGCCAATACGTTGCGTCATCAGGTATGAGCTTATCCATTCCGTCCTCGACAGGGTATGAGACAAGGATGTCTGGCAGTCCAAATCCGCCCGATAACGCTCCAAACATTGTGCCTTCTTAGTTATGGGTTTTCAATGGCCATGAATCTTTCAGAATGACAGTGTCCGGCAAGAGAAAAGATATGCCTCCCTTCAACCTCAAGGGTTCTCGACCGTCAGTCTCTTTTCCAGGCTGAGAACGCGGGGGTTGGTGACTTCGTAAGTTATACCGGTGAGTGGACGAAGGTTGAGCGGGAGAACCATCGGTGGCGGTTGCATCTTCAAACCCAATTGTTAACTACTGGCCCAGATCTCTAAACGTCAAAACGCACCCTTCTTGACCAAAAGATACACACGTGTTGCTCGTCCGCGAACGCAACGTCGGTCACAAAGTGTTTTCGAAATCTTGAATATACCCCTCTCGGGAATCGCAATGTCTGTGATGGTACGAGTAGTATTGATTCCAGCGTGGTTTGTGTCGGTCCAAGAATTAATCCCAACCACTCCGCGGACAAATCCTTTAAAGCCTCCCTCCTTCGAGAGGTCAAGTTCCGGCGTAACAACCAGACCCATGCGAGAATAAAATCAGAAGCGCACCCCCATCATTGCATTGTTGAAATGGATAACAGTGACGAAGAGTCTATCCAATCGGTGTGTGAACATACAGCGCGCGTACGTGCTTGACTGCAGGATCAAACCAGGCCAGTTATTCTTCACCTCTACGCAAATTTCAGCCTCGTTCCATGAGAGCTTCGGCTTCGAGCCTCGGCTCTCACCAACAGACTGACAACCAACAAGGTCTGGTTTTAGGGGGGAGTCTGTGTCAAGTCCTTCAGCCATTTCCCGACCGTTCATGTAAAACTGAAGACCTCGGTGGATATTGCCATTCGGCAGCTTTTGGGAGGAGATGGACAGAATCTTGTTGAGTAACCACTCCAACGGCGCATAATGAGCGCTTTCTGGACCAGTGCGGCTGGGCCATTCCTTGAAAGTGTCGGTTGGGCTGTCCCAGAACACGCCAGGTTCCAGTTTGGATAGGACAGCGTCGACAATTTTTTGATCCGCCCGACAGCGCTCTTCAAGCAGAGAATTACTCTCGAATATTGCACCGGAGAACTCGCCCTTCATCAGCTTTTTCAAATCATCCTGGGTCCGAATGTGTGATTCATGAGATTTACTGGAACTGGCGCTATATGGTGTGCTTGTCATCAACGGAAGCTTGAGAGATTGGGGCGGTGTTGATGGCATCTGGAATAACAAATATCGAGAATTAGAGGCAGACAACAAGTAAAGAACTATGTTGTGCGAGTCTGAGAGGCAGAGCTGTTGTCAACATGCGTACAAGTCACGTGACAAGTGAACCATCTACATTCTTGCGGTGTGTTGGTGGTAGCGGCCTCAAGGTTAAATACCAATAATGTGCCGTGCGCTGCCTCAGACGGTACTAAGGCCGCCGATCTCAAATATCCATAATTCTCTAAATTGTTCTTTTTGATGTATATAGTAAATCTAATTATTGTGTCCTACTGGCATAATTCTGCTTGCCTCCCTCCCTCTCACACCTTCTTAGCAAGCTTCCTTATAGCCTTTCTAGCCACTCCTTTGATGAAATTCGCGTCACCCCATGACATCCCAATGTTGGCCATGAGCACATCAGCCGTCACCTCCTTCAGTTCATTTAGGAAGTAAATGTTGTTTGCTTCAAATTTACCTTTGAATTCGTCAATGTTCCGCCCCCTAGCCTCAGGCCAATTACGGACATCGTCAAGAAACTCTTTGATGCTTGGGTAAGCGATGTCACCGGGAGTTGCAGGGGTCAACTGTTCCGGTCTCTTGTCAGGATTGACTGGAGTAACAGGGCGGTTCAGGACCATGTTCTGAGCAAACATTCGATAGTCAATTGGTGGGAACATCATCATAGGAAATGATCCTTGAAGACCCAATGCAGCGCAGGGCAGGTTCGCCGTTGACCCTTCATCGGTCTTCTCTTTTTGAATGGAGTCTTTGCGATAATGGAAATCTTCGAAGTGAGCGTTGTTTGGAGGAACTTTCAGAGTGACCCCGTGAATGTTAGAAACCTAAATTCGCATTATTAGCAGCGAGTAATACATATAAATGCAAAGGTTGTACTCACCAAGGCTGTTACCCAGGACTGGAGTTGGCACCATGATAAATGCATGTGCTCTCCGTTCTTATTCAGTTTGCAGACTTTTGAAGCACATGCCGGTTTGCCACAGTTTGAATACTCTGCCTTCAACGCCTCCATGAAATCCCTTTCCCGTTTTGTCGGTAGGCCATGCTCTTCGATCTCAGATCCTTCAGTGTCAGAATCGGCGTTCAAGTCCTGAATACGAGCTTTCTTCTTTTTGCCCCTGCCAGCTGCATTTGTCACAGTTTTGTCCCTTTTCCTGGAAAGTGTATGGCGAAGCGATGCGATGTACTATAATTCTTATAATATCAGATGCGGCTGCCATGCGAAGTCACACGCACACGTACACTTTCATCCAGAACGATGTCTACTTCCACGCCACTGGCATCGCCCTTTTTCTTCCTTGCCTGAGCGCCCTTCACATCATCCTTGAGGTTGTCCCAGTCCTCTTCTTTTGCCAGTTTCGAAAGGTGTTTATCTCGCACACCTTTGAGCTGGTAAGCTAGGTGCGGCATCTTTTTCACTGTTTGATAGCACCCTATCGCTTTGAAGATACGTTCCTTGACCTTCTTGTAACTGACATTGGCAGGAAGCTTCACACGCTCAACAAACCCTTCGGCTTCAGTGCCGTCCGGAACACGCAAGATAATTACTAGGCCGTGAAATGAGCATCAAATTATAGATGAAAAATATGATGGCATACCAGGTTCATCAATATCCTTTACCTGTTTGGGAACTGCCACCTCTACTAACTCTTCAGACTCTGAGTCTCGATTAGGGTCGTTGGGCTCGGCTTCGGACTCGGATGCACTTTGAGCCGGCTGGGTCTCTTCCTCATATGAAGACCCTGACTCAGATTCTAAGTCTTCAAAAGTTACTTTTTTTGCCACCTGACGTTGCGGTCGAAAAGTGCTAGTAGTTTGAACAGATTCTAAATAACTGGTGAGCTTGAAATAGCATCATTATATATAAACCGACCTTTGCCCTGAATTCCCGCTATGTCAGGTAACAGTTCCTCTGGAGGTTCTTTGACCTTTTTCGTTGCTCGTGTTGACTTGGTGGGCTGTCTTTTATTTTTGTTATTTCCCATTGTTGGTAAGGCAAGTCGAACTTGGTCGGGTTATGCCGATTCATAATAGGCGGCTTGCCGCGCTGCACCATCGACAACACCACACACCACAGACACTTCAGCCTCTCTTGGTTCGGCACTCGTCTTCCATATGAACTTGCCCCGGGCTTCAAAGCATCCGCTGACCCTGTTCTTCAATCGCGCCTTTTCGCTTAGCTCCACAGGCTCGCCGTCAAGTACCAGCAGCTCCCTGTCAACTCCCCCATAACCCCAGTGGCCAACTTCCGTGAGTATCCCGGCCCGTATTCCTCATACCAGGGTGTCTGACCACTCGACTCCCGCAGAGCGCCACGGCCCAGGCACATTCGTGTCCCAGGGCACGCGTACCTGCACCCGCACCCGCCGCCACCCGTTCCCCCACCACCCCGTCCTCCTGCACCAGCTCGCCCACCCCAGCACCTCTGCGCCCCACCCCGCCGCGTACGCGTGCGCCCCCTGCGTCCTTCGCGTCGTCGCCCAACCCGTCCCCGCACCTGCGCCCGTACCTGCACCCGCACCCGCACCCGCACCCGCACCCGCCGCCGCCCGCTTCCCCACCACCCCGTCCTCCTACACCAGCTCGCCCACCTCCGCCCCCGCGTCCTTCGCGTTGCCGCCCAACCCGTCCCTGCACCCGCACCTGCACCTGCACCTGCATCTGCACCCGTACTTGCACCCGCACCCGTACCTGCACCCGCACCCGCACCCGCACCTGCACCCACACCCGCACCTGCACCTGCACCCGCACCCGCACCTGCACCCGCACCCGCACCTGCACCCACACCCGCACCCGCACCTGCACCCGCACCCGCACCCGCCGCCGCCCGCTTCCCCACCACCCCGTCCTCTCCTACACCAGCTCGCCCACCTCCGCCCCCGCGTCCTTCGCGTTGCCGCCCAACCCGTCCCTGCACCCGCACCTGCACCTGCACCTGCATCTGCACCCGTACTTGCACCCGCACCCGTACCTGCACCCGCACCCGCACCCGCACCTGCACCCGCACCCGCACCTACCGCCGCCCGCTCCCCCACCACCCCGTCCTCCTATACCAGCTCGCCCACCCCAGCACCTCCGCGCCCCTCATCCCACCGCATACGCATGCGCCCCCGCGGTTTCCGAGCTCAAGAACGTGTCAGGATCGGCGAAGTTGCCTTATGGTGCATTGGCACTCGGTGCGGAAGGGATCAAAGATTTCGGGGCTTATGCTACACAGGAGGAAATCTGACATCGAGAATGAACGCCTACCATCAGATCTCACTGATCCAATGTCAGAAGAAGCTAAGCCCTTCCTCTCCAATCCTATGACACCCTCTTCTGGAGATTCTCCTGTAGTGGGTTCTCACCATTAGTACAAAGTAGCAAACAAAATTAAAACCTGCATTGAACTACATACAGTAAGCTAAGCTTGACATTGTTCCCCCCCTCAGCACCCAAAATGCAAAATAAAAAATGCTTGTTTTATTCGGATTTTTTAGTTCTATGCCCTAGCTATGGTCCACATAGCTTCAGATATGAAATTTCAAGCGAATCGGAGTGATATCAAGCAAGATATCGTTGTTCAAAGTTTGAGCGCTAAAACGGAAGCAAATCCGACGCGCACCTTAGGTACTGCAAATGGGTGTAATGATGAACCATCATGCCAGGTGAATGGTATCGATCATATTCGATGGCGTGCCTGCTGACAAACTGTGCAAGTAGCGAATAGCGGTTCGGAGAATGGGGCGAACAGCGGGTAGAGTGGACGTAGAGGGGAAGTGGTCGGTAGGTGCGGCGAACTCTGGCGAAGATGCTAGGGAGTGACGAGGGGGAACATAGAGGTAGCGCGGTAGGAGAAATAAACCGGTCGTGACAGAGGGCTGCCTGAACGGTGCTCACCCTATCTACAGTCATAGCGAAATAGCCCGTGGTACTTGACGATGTAACGTGCAAGGTGTCATGGAAGGGCTGTCTAAAGGGCTGTCTAAGTCTCGACAATCCCTTCACCGGCAAAGGTGCTCCTTCGGAGCCCTTCACCAACAGCACAGAGAATTGTTCGAAGGAAGGTAACGAAGATGAAGTATGAGAACTCACCAGTGATGCCTAAGTCCTCTGCTGGTCGAAGATAGAAATCTCCAAGAGAAGGCTCAAGACGATGATCACAGCGAGGTCAAGTTTGCACAAGATGGATGACGTATGATAATTGAACTGGAGAATATACATGCGAATGTCAACTACTTATATCGAATGCTCGCAAGGTATTTAGCAAATAGGAAAGAGGCCGTCGTGAGCCAGGGTCGGATAGGGGTGCGCAGTCATGATACCAAGTAGATGGAATAAACATACAGTAGAGTGAGGGAAGAATGCGAACATGAAATGACGGAAAATAAAGGTGGCGAAGACACTTATGGACAAAACCATGTCTTGGGACCCGCATACATGCTACCCTGCACGGACTCTTCTTTTACTGGGTTGATCCCACACGACCTATGGAAGGGACGTCCTGCGAACACACTTTGGCCATACGAACACCCAATGGGGTTGGGTTAAGAAGAGGATGGGGTTAATGATGAACCATCATGCTGGGTGAATGGTATCGATCGTATATGATGGTGTGCCTGCTGGCGAAATGTGCGAGTAGCGAATAGTGGTTCGGAGAATGGGGCAAACAGCGGGTAGAGTGGACGTAGAGGGGGAGTGGTCGGCGGGTGTGGCGAACTCTGGCGAAGATGCTAGGGAGTGATGAGAGGGAGCATAGAGACAGTGGGGTAAGAGAAATAGACAGGTCATGACACGTAACTGCTTTGCCTAATGTGTCTGCATTATAGACTGTCTTCCTTGGCCTTTGCAAGGGTGGATTTGGCGTCCAAGAGGGTCCAGTCCATGCAGTCTCAGAATGTAAATAACCTATGTATGTACACTAGTTATTACATAATCCCAGTGGGCCCCTTAGGGACCCACTGCATTGGTTCCCATTGCATCTTACTCTTACCTGTCACTACGTAGCATTCAGAATACCACTCATTGGTCAAGTTCTGTTGTGCCCTTGTGATACAAGGTCCTAAGATCGACATCTTTACACAGAACTTGTTTACCTTCTTGAGCCGGGATTCACCTAGTGCAGCTTGAAGACCATCTGCAGGTATTATCCGGAGTCGGCAGGCGGCTCCGGGGGCCATGATCATCATGTGTGTTGGAATAAAACGAGACACCTTGCTTACTGAGAAAGCTTCTTCTGGAGTTTCTAGCACTGGTGGACTTAAGTGGAACACCCACTGAACTGTGGAAGAAATACAGATATTGCTTGATATGACCATACTGTCAAGATTGGTTTTAGGCGTTAATATCGTGTATTAGTGAACACAGTGAATGCCCAAATAACTTGTGCGAATAAGTATGCCGTTCGGCAAATGGGTGAACCAATAAATGTTCACAAGATAAGAGGGTTGCCCAAATGGAGCTCGCCCTATCTACAGTCGTAGTGAAATAGCCTGTGGCACTTGACGATGTAACGTGCAAGGTGTCACAGAAGGGCTGTCTGAGTAGGGACAATCCCTTCGCCGGCAAAGGTGCTCCTTCAAAACCCTTCACCGACAGCACAGAAAATAGTTCGAAGGCTAAGGTAACAAAGTGAAGTATGAGAACTCACCAGTGATGCCTAAGTCCTCTTCTGGTTGAAGATAGGAATCTCCAGGAGAAGGCTCAAGACGATGATCACAGTGAGGTCAAGTTTGCACAAGATGGACGACGTATGATAATTGAACTGAGGAATGTACATGTGAATGCAAACTACTTATATCAAATGCTCGTAAGGTATCAGCGAATAGGAAAGAGGCCGTCGTGAGTCAGGGATAGATAGGGGTGCGCAGTCATGATACTAAGTAGATGGAATAAACATACAATAGAGTGGGGGGAGAATGCGAACATGAAATGACGGAGAGTAAAGGTGGCGAAGGCACTTATGTATGAAACCATGTCTTGGGACCTGCATACATGCTACCCTGCACGGACTCTTCTTTTACTGGGTTGAGCCCACACGACCTACGGAAGGGACGTCCCGCGAACACACTTTGGCCATATGAACACCCAAAGGGGTTGGATTGAGAAGATGATGGGGTTAGTGATGAACCATCACACCGGGTAAATGGTATCGATCATATTTGATGGTGTGCCTGCTGGTGAATGATGCGAGCAGCAAATAGTCGTTCGGCGAATGCAACGAAGGGGGAACAGAGAGGACATAGGGGAGGAGTGGTCGAAGTGAGGAGTGAAGCCGAGCGAAGGCGGAGGAGGTATGGCGAAGGGGGAAACGGGGATACCAAGGTGCAGGAAATACACAAGTCATGGCAATCCGATCATAGGAACACCATCGAAAGAGGGTTGAGCAGAGGAGGTGATAGGACCAGTGATGGACCACCAAGTCGGTCCAAAGACGTCGATCGTGCATTGATGGCGTGGCTATGGTGAGTGGCGCGAACAGCGAAGATCGGTCGCCGAACAGGGCAAGGGCGATCGGAGCGAACACGGAAGTGGAGTGAGAAATGGGAGGACAGAGTATGCAAGTATGGGAAATAAATGCGTCATGACACATACATTTCAGAACTGATATGTAAGAGTACCCTGGTATTTTATATGTGAAGAAAAACATTTACCATACAGTGTATGCCATTACCACACTGTCTGATATGTAAGTTGATCATGAAATGAATTGATGAAAACCTGTCATATTTCTCCAAACATGTGTACTCATCAAAGTCCAACTGTCCTACATCACCTTGGGGATACCATGGAACAAGGGAGCATGGTTGTACAATCCATTCAATTGGAACTATCCCTCCTTGTTTCTCTCCATTCTTGTCTCGCAGCCTTTTTACCTCAAACATGTCAATATATTTGGATGGCTCTGGAAGTGGCTTGGAGAACCATTCAACATATGCAAATAGTTTGGGTACTGGAAGTCCTCCAGGCAATTCCTTTTTCTTGCCTGTAACATCCTTTGAGGCTGCAAATATCAGCCTCACTTGTGCTATGCAAAGTCCTATAAAAACGAGTGTAAGAAATGATTTAAAATGTTTAAATAAATAAGGTATCTTTACCAGCGAATCCTACTTGTTTAGTTCCCTCCTCACCAGTTGGATCAAGAAGCACAGTGTCAAAACAAGCTATATTATTTTTTCCAGTTTTGAGTCTGGAAAGAATTGCTCGTCTCTCCACAGTACCCATCAGAAACTCCAACCACTGGTAAGGCAATGGATATTTGAGTCCAGACTGCTATATTCTACCAAATGTCTGGTAATGATGTAGTTTGAAGCAACTGATTAAGGTGTTGAATTGTAATATCGGGCATTTTCTGCTTAAGCAGGAACATAACATGTTCTTTTACAAGCTGTGGGATATGATATGTGGTAGCAATAGCATATATATCATTCTGTGGAAATGGAGGATGACAAGCAACTGCATGTGAAGGTTTGTTATGAGACATATGACCCTTTGCTTTGAGTTGACGGACAATAATGTCTGACATAGATTGAACTCCCTCAATATCTCCCACTACATCTGGTTGTATGATAGCCTCATCATCATCATCATCATCATTCTGCATCATGATTTTCAACTTGTAGGCCTATTATGTTTCCAGTCTCAATATTGTTGTCGGACCAGTCATTGTCAGTCCAATGGAAATAAAGTGACCGCTGTTGAATCTTGTTCCGATGTGTTAACCAAAGGATCATTTGGGCAAGATATTCCTTCCAATTTGTATGTTCAAATGCCCACTTGACCATATCAATGTGATAATGCTCTGATATCTCAGTGTTATAATTGTTTGTTGCACCAGCCCATTGTATATTATTAGCATAATGTTTTTGGCTATGCTTTTTAGGTATTGCCCAAGTATCCTCCCCTCTCTTATGGTCTTGCTGTGCTACGAGGTGAGTCCGGTGTGTCCGAGTAATAGAGTCGAAAGAACAAAGGAATAAAACAAGGGGCAGAATATCGGAACTATCGGAGAGTTGGAATGTGAGCAGAACTGAGTGTTGGAAGTCGGAAATGCATGGTCATAACAGTCACAACCGATGGCTCAAAGAAGGGGTTTGAGGGAATGCTCAGCCAACAGTTTGAGAGCACAGACTACAAGGGCAAAACCACCAAACAATGGCACCCAGTAGCATACTGCAGCAAGCAAACGTCAAAGAGTGAAGAGAACTATGAGCTGTTCCTGCTGGAATTCACAGCCCTGAAGTATTCCCTAGACAAGTTCGACAACATGATCTACAGGTTGGAGATAGAGATAGAGACAGGTTGCCAATCTCTGAGAGATGTACTCCTGAAGGAAAAACAGAGCTCCACCCACATGTGCTGGGAGGAATCAATCATTGCCTGCCATATCATGGATGTCTGGCACAGAGCAGGAGTGGAAAACGCAGTAGCAGATGGCCTCAGCAGAAAGTGGCAGGGTGCAAGGGGCAGAACGGAGGATGGGTCGACATTGTCAGTGCTACTGGACTGGGAAGGGGGAGTTTCATGTAGTCCGATGCAAAATGGCCATTCTCCTTGTGTGTGTAGGAGACAGAAATTATAGGCAGTAGGACTGGACTTTGAGTTCAAAAGAAAGGACTAGAAATCAATTCACCACAGGATTTCTTGGTCAATAAATCAAAGAAAATAAGACTAATTTACTTGCCTCTCTCAGTGAATTTAATTGTCACTGAGAGAGGTCAAAATTCTGTCTTAATTTGCATATACAGTAAACCCTTTAGCGCCCATGGCAGAATGGGCGGCCAAATGATGACATAAGGGAGCCGGCTGGAAAAAAGAAGAAAAACAAATCGAAATAGAAGTACACTTGTTTGATGGAAATTTTCAGAAAAATTCTGAAAATACAGTGATCATAGAGGAACAATCTGAAACGAAATTGGAATGAAACACAAATGATGGAATTTATTTGGCTTGATTCTGGTGCTGGAGCATATGAGCATCCAACAGTGTGTCCTCCTCACTAGGTTGTAGCCCTCCTGCCTCAGGATGCACTTGGTTTTTCCTGCCCTGTTGTGCGCCCTTGTTCCCACCCTCCATAGTTCCCCATCCTGTATCATGAATCAGCTTGCTCTGTGTTTGGCTCTTCTCATTGCCCTTATCCTGGTGCCTGCATTGCAGCCTTGGATATGGTCTATTACCTGGAGGAACCATGGGTCATCTGGAAATTGCATTTTCAGTTCACTGTCTGTCTCCTTGTGCTTACAGCCATGATGTCGTTCACGACTCCCTTCCCCAAGAGGAGACAACCCTTCGACCTCATAGGCGCCGATTACCTGTTGCTACCAAAGGGCAAAGGAGGATGGAAGGCAATCCTCATTATAATAGATATGTTTTGAAACTTTGTGTGGGAATGGAAACTAAAGTCTGCAGGTATGGGCAGGACAACTGTGGAAGGGTTAGAAGACATAGTGCTAAAGTACAACACACCGGAAGCATACATGACAGATGGAGGTTCCCACTTCAGGAACGAAGAAGTGACAGAATGCTGTGAGCACCACATCATGCACATCACAACACCAGCATATGCGCCATGGGTGAACAGTCTAATTGAGCACACTAACAAGATTCTACTCAGGAGACTGAAGAGATTATGCCTGTCATAACCCATTTATTATTGTATCAAGTTACCCCCATTTTCCCTTTCATCCCTCCATCTCTATGTTGGCTCTGTTTGCCATTCACTGGATTTGCCAAATGACCATTTGCTACTCACATCATTTGCCCACAGTCATGCCATCAAACACAGTCAACATGCTCTAACTGGTGTGATGGTTCATCACTGGCCCCATCACTTTCCTGATTCGAGCCCCTTTGGGTGTTTCTATGGCCGGCATGTGCTCCCACGCTCAGCGGGACCTAATAGACACACAAGGCACTTAATGGCATCTCGCCCTGCCATCATTGTCCTCACAGACAATGACATTCCTCGCGCAAGCGAGGAATGGATGGAAAAGATCACTGACCCGGTCAGTGGTATTCCACTCAAGCTCCCCTTAATTTTTTGCCATTTAATCTGCCTTCCCTGGCTCAAAAACATTTTATTTTGCATGGACAAGATCATGAACCCCTGCGCTTTGTCAGTGAGCATTCAAATTCAAACTCCGCCCCGAGCGATCCTCAAACAGAGCTGCCTGCCCTCAAACACCCACAAATACAACTTCTTGGATTATTTAATCTCAGTTGGTGAGATTGAAAATATCCTGTCCAGCTTTCACAAGCCTGTACACTTAAATATAGTTCAAACTCAGCAGACACATGACTTGCTACATAGCAACCATAAGGCTGTGTATAAGGCTGCACAAGGATGTACAAAGCCAAATATGGGGTGCATGTTACGTATCGAGATTTCCACTAAGTCGGAACTGGAAAGGACAGCGGCTTCAACTTATAGGTTGCGCCCCCGATGAACTATCGTCCTAAGTATTTCGGAACCTGAGTCGGAAGTCGGAAAGTACTGAACCAAAGGTTGGTCGGAACTTGAGTCGGAACTGAGGCGGAAGGTGGAAGGCGGAGATAGACTGAGATCTTGCTAGACTCGCTGTACTAAGAACAGGAGATGGAGCGAAGGAAATCAAGTATCGAAGGTGATTATCTGATTGCAGAATAAGAGACATACATGACAGGCTTTTATACAAAGAGCTGAGAGAACAGGTAATGATATGGTACTAAGCAAATTCCGGAGGAAGCGGAAGTCGAGTAGACAATGCGTGGGAACTAACTATTGGGAACAATGGGACTACAAGGGGGGTTCAGGGTAAGGTAGAACAATGGCAAAAGAACAAGGGGTCGGGAAAACATATCTGACAACGAAACACAAGGAGGGTCGGATATATGATCTTGATGAACGCTGAAGCGAGTCCGGAGTGTCCGAGTAATAGAGTCGAAAGGACAAGGGAGTAGAACAAGGGGCAGAATGTCGGAATTATCGGAGGGGCTGAAAGTGTGCGGAACTGAAGGTCGGAAGTCAGAAATGCATGGTCGTAACAGTTGTACTATTGCAGCTGATGCAAACATTTCGCAGAGCGAGGTCCAGAATCATGATGTGAAGTGCTTCCCTCGATCGCAAATGATGTCGCTGGGACTACCATGCTTAGCAAATACATGGCGAAGGAAGAGCATGGCGACGTCTCCTGAATCAATGTCTGAAAATGTCGGAATGAACAGAGCCATCTTCATTAGCCGGTCAACAATGATGAGGATCATGTCGTGTCCATCTGAAGGAGGGAGTCCCTTGATGAAGTCCACGGAGATAGAGTCCCAAGGTCGTTGGCTGATGGGCAGCAAGCAAAGAGGACCGAAGGGTTTGTGATGAATGGATTTAGGGAGGTTATTCATAAAGTCTATGTACTACAAGATAAGAACCTACATAGTATATATTTCAAAACTACTATTTCTAATATATAAGAATATTATTATATCAGATTTATAGAGCAACACTAATACATATAAAACTTCTGTATGAGTATGTTCATCTCGGTTGAAAAGATACATTAGAATATTATAGTAAGAGACTGAAGATTGATAGACACTTAGAATAGATAAAAGGAGGATATAGAATATAGAATATATGTATATATAATATGAGATGTATGGCAGGGTATAGTACTAATTATATAGTAACACCAATATGGAGTATATTAAAAGTTGGTAGAAACCCAAATATATGGATTTCTCGTCGGCAGAGCCGCCGCTTGGGAGGGACAAAAGTAGAATTATTTATTTCTGTTTTATAAAATGTACAATATACTTTCTATTCATATCCCAATTATGAGCTTTTATTTATATTATGAGTTAAAAGTAGAATGAAAATACATACACTTCCTAGAAAGATATGATCACCCTCCTAGCATGGCGACACTTGGAACAGGAGCCGATGTAGTTGGTGACGAAAGTGGACATATTCGGCCAATGATACTGTCTCCAAATGTTCTTCATCGTTTTGCTGATCCCTGGGTGCCCTGCTAACTGATGATCATGCAGCAAGCAAAGGATGTCCAAGTGAATATCATTGTGATTGGGGACATATGTTCGCTGTTTGTACAACAGTGTTTTCCCATCCTCTCCAAGTGACCAGATGTCTGGCTTCGCATTCGGAGGGATGATCACCATCGACTGAGACTGAAGATGAGTGATGTCAGCTGAGGACAAGGGGTCGGTCAACTGGCCTTTTTGGATGGATGTCAACAGTGATCCAGAGTCAAGGATGATGGCACGAATGAGTTGCCTGGTCTTAAACATCGACTGGAAGTTGTGAGGATTCACCAATGCGTAAGCACCATCCCCCCCTTTAGGGTACATGCCGCCCCAACGGGTCAATGCATCAGGCTTCATGCCGAGTCGCCCAGCTCGGTAGCGAATGATGTAGTTGAAACCTGAGAGGTGTTCAGACCATCGAACCCGGCGTCGGGTGAGCTGCTTCATAGTCACGAAGTACTCAAGGTTTTTGTGGTAGGAGAGGACAAGGATGACGTGGGATGCCCAATCAAGGTAGTTTAACCATTGCTTGAAGGCACAGAAGATGGCAAGGAGCTCCTTGTCATAGATCTCATAGTTCATCTTGGCTGGTGCCATTCCTCACAAATAGAAGGCGATTGGATGGATATCACCATCAGAGGGGGTGATCTGGGAGATGATGGCGGCGATGGCGTAATCAGAGGCATCCATTTCGATGATGATGGGGTTACTCGGGTCGAAGTCGATGAGGACTAGGGCTTTTGAGAACGCAGCTTTGAGTGCTTTGAAGGCCTCCTGCTGCTTCGCTTCCCAGGCGAATGGAGTATCCTTTCTGGTCAAGCGAGTGAGTGGCAGGACAATGTCTGAGAATCAAATGATATATCTTCTGTAGAAGTTCGTGAAGCCCAGGAATGATTGGACTTCCCGAATGTTCATCAGTACAGGCCACTTTGTGATGGCAGCTGTCTTTTTGACATCCATGGAGACCCCAGCAGGAGAGATGATGAATCTGAGGAATTCAACCAAAGACGGGCGAGGACCATTCGGACATGCTCTAAATGATCCTTCCTGTTCTTCGAGAAGATCAGGATATCGTCGAGGTAGACTACAATGAAGCTATGGTCCACATAGCTTTAGATATGGAATTTCAACCGAATCGGAGCGATATCAGGCAAGATATCGTTGTTTACATCAGCCATGTCTTGGAAGATATCATTCATGAAGTGCTGGAAGGTAGCTGGGGTGTTCGTCAACCCGAACGGCATGACAAGATATTCGAAGGACCCATATTGAGTTCAGAAGGCTGTCTTCCACTCCTGACCGGAGTGTTAGAATAAATGAGATAGCTATATCACACGGTATTATAAGGTCTATACAATCGTCTAACTGAGCTAACATCTGGGAGAAATGATCCATGCACCAGTCACAGTGCCTGCCCTGGAAAGCAGGCACCTGGGCCCTGGTCAGAAGAAATATTGCTATGGGACTAATAGTCACATACAGGGACATCAGACACGATGGATATTACAGTATACAGTCCTATCTATGGACGTACTGAATAGCTACCTCAGGAGAGAGGTACAGAGATGGCAAATGCCTTGCCAAGGCTGCTGTAGGCACACAGCACAGGACACACAAAGATTTCTTTTCTATTCTATTCCCCTGACCAGATCCACTGATTACGAGCTGTATTACATGTTGAAGGGGCTTTGTATATTGCTCCAAGGTCCCAGCTTAGATACTTGTCAGTAGGACAAGTATCCCCATCATTGTTCCTGCCCCACAGCTGTATGCAGCCTGTGGAGCATTTCCACATTATCCTGACCCATTCTGTCACTATCTTGAACACTGGTACTCACTACTATTTTAGTATAAGTAGCTACCATAAATGTCCGAACCAGACATCCAGAATATCATCCAGAAATATCCATGATTCACTGTTTCACCTCCTGAAGTAACTGTAGACTTGTTTGATAGCTACAGAGCTTGTTTCTTGATAGATTTCTCTAATTCTTTGTTGAGAGTCTACTATAACTGGCTACACTATACTGTTCCAAAAGCGAAAGCTTCGGACCCCTTGTTCCTCTGTTCTCACCTGTTTCTTCCTCGACTCGGTCACGTGACCTACATCAATCAGTGACGACTCGCTCCACAGAGCTTAGTCAGCTCACGCATATACTGTGCACAGGGGTGCACAAAGGATTCCCACTCCCTGAGTCATCAGATATATCCATTCTGATATATCTAATATATTATTCCTAAAACGGAGGTTATCCGAACATTGTTGAACCTGGCGCGAAGGTCGAACTTGGTATAGACATTCACGCTTTTGAGTTGGTCAATAAGGCTCAGAATCAGTGGGATAGGGTACTTGTTCTTTTGCGTGATACGATTAAACCCTCGGTAATCCACACACATTCGCAGTGTACCATCCTTCTTCTTCGTGAATACCACGGGGGCACCACTGAGTGACTGGGAGGAGCGGATGAATCCCTTGCCAACCATATCTTTGAGATAGTCGCGAAGCACTTCTAATTCACTGTTTGAGAGTGGGTATATGGGACCATGAGGTGGTGTGGCATCGTTTTTGATTTCAATGGTGTGGTCGTAAGGTCGATGTGGGGGCAAATCTTTGGCTTTAGCATGCGAGAAGATATCGAAGAAGTCATGGTACTCCTCTGGTACCACAGTTCTGAACATCTCCAACTCATCCTTCGGTAGTGGGTTGTCATGAAGGAGTGTAGTCAGAGCTGGTGCGTTGCCTACAGCACGAAGTGAAGTGGGTTCAGGGATGGTAGGGTGCATGTTTAACATGAATGTTTCTTCTTCGCCGAGTTTCATGATTAGCTTGAAGGTGGCCGCACTTATTAGGCTTATATGTGGTGTTGTCCTTCGTGTCAGGGGCAGATAAGGAGGCAAAGAATACTCATCATCTTCCAAGTCAGACTCATAGTTTGACAGGAGTGCAGGAAGCTCATTTTCGTCATCAAGCTCAGCAAAGAAGGCACCTTCATCCTCATCATCAGGTTCAACAGCAGCATTGGCTGAGCCTCCGCTTTTCGGTGAGTTGTGCTTCTTATCGCCCTTTACTTGTGCAGGCTTGGGACACTTGTTTTTGTAGTGACCTGTATCCCCACAGTTCCAGCAGGTTCCTTTCAGCTTTCGATCAAAATTTTCCCTTTACCATTCGGTGACACATTTAGTGCCTCATCTCTATTGCTGGCCTTTCCGCTAAGTTGACCTGAGCACCGAGACCATTGAGCTACATGACACTCGTACTCCTCGGAGACTAGCATGATGAGCTTGTCAGGCTCAATGGTCTTTGTGGAGCTGTACAGCTTTGCACCAGCTAGAAGATTTGATGCAGAGGCAGAGAGGTGAGGGGGAAGGGACTTGATGATTGTCGAGCAGTAGTCCTTTTCTTCTATGTCCACACCAAAAGTAGCTAACTCCTCCTTTTTGACTCATAGTCCATCAAGGAATTCATGCACATTTGCCTTGTCAGGGCATCTCAATTCCATGAAATGGCTATGAAGGTCCACCTGAGCAAATGCTCCCTTGGATGAGAATTCTTTGACGATGATTGCCCATTGGTCTGGTAGGGATGGATTGCTGTGTATGTGGATAAGAGTGGAGTTGTTACATATTGGAAATCCCAGAGGTCGGAACTAGAAAGGACAACGGCTTCAACTTATGTGTTGCGCCCCTGATGAACTACCGTCCTAAGTATTTCGGATTTACAGCGCTTTGCAGTACGTAAGGCGGGCGCTTGTTTTGCTTCCATTATTCGGCGGCCAAAATTAAAACAGCTGTAGAATAGCTAGTTCTCCATGGATTCAATCCAAATTTGAAATACAAGGTTATATGACCTTATATGAGGGCACAGTACCCTAACATTGATGTAAATCAACTGGTAAAAAATTCGCATTTTTGGCCAGCTGCACCTGGACTAGAATGTCAATTGCAAGCTGAATACGTGCCAGAACCAATAACTTGTTGACAGATCATGTACTCAGGACATATGTTGAGGGATTAAACTGCATTTAAGCTTTATATATGTCACAGACTAATTATATTCACAAAATAAATGAGTCGAGCGGCAGGCACAACAGCAGCGAGGGGGAGACTTGATGAGTGATGCGTGCATCGCGCTCCCACTCGTCCTGCGCACGCGAGAGAAGGTGCTGCAGTCCCCTTGAGCGCAGAGTGTCATGCACCCACTAGGAGTGTGGGGCGACGTGGACCAGGAGCGCGAGGCAAGCTTGAAAAGGAGCGCAGGGTGACATGGACCACCAGGGGCATGGGGCGATATCGAGAAAGGGCACCGGTGATGTCGAGAAGGAGCGGGGTGATGTGGACCACCAGGCATGCGGGGCGATGCGGACCTGCCAGGAGCGCAGAGTGACATGGACCCACCAGGAGTGTGGCGATGTGGACCAGGAGCGTGGGGACGAGTCGGAACAGCAGACGCAGTAGCAGCAATGTGGAGACTCGAAGCGAGACACGCGGGAAGGTTCTGGATGGAGACGCGTCCATCATGTGAGACGTATATCTAATGGATGTTATGTTGATCGGGGTGCAAGTCTCGTCAGTGTCAGTGCCATCTGGTACGAAAAAAGTAATACCTTTGTTGTGTCAGAACATGCAATAACATATGATTTGAAACTCACTCTTTTCACTCTTTGCAGTGTCCTTCTTTCCCACTGCAACAGGTTTACTCGTCAGATTTGTAGCACTGAGCTCAGACTCGGATGATATACCATTGGATTCGCTTCCGGACTGGTCGGGCACAAAGTCGGCAGAACAGTCTTCCACAACAGCTGGGCCTGGCTTGCTTTTGCTTGGTGGCAAATCAACGAGGACATCTGGGATGTGGTCCAAGTCATCTGTGGGGAACGCAGCTTCTTCTTCGATGATTGCAGCCATTTTCAATTTTGTGGAAATTGGTCACACATGAGTTGAGCGACGGCTAGAGGTTCCAACACCAGGCTTGGCTTCAGGTATGTCTAGATGCCGGGACTGAATGTGAGGTGAGGTGGTTATAAGAGAAAACTTACCTTGTTCAATAGGAGCAATATCTTGCACTCCGTTGTCTTGACCCTCCGAGTCAGCCGAATCTGCTGATGAACGTTTGACCCTGGTAGGTTTACTGTCTACCTTAACTTTCTTCTTCTGATTTTTCTTGCTACCCATGGTCGTCCTATGAGAATGGAAACAACGTCACAATTACGGCGTTCCCCTCGTTTACGTCTATCCCGTGGAGTTAGAGCAAAGTCGGTGTGCACCGACATTACCAAGTTTTTCTACCTGAAGCAAGGCGGTCCTAGTTCGACTGCAATTCCCAAGATCAATGCTGCTGTTCCTGCCACTCCGACTCGTCCCCGTGCGCCTGGACCACGTTGCCCTGCGCTCCTCCTGGTCCACATCGCCCCGTGCTCCGCCTGAACCACGTCGGCCCACGCTCCTCCTGGACCACGTCGCTCCGCACACCTCCGTGTCCACATCGCCTCGTGCTCCTCCTGGTCCACATCGCCTCACGCTCCTGGTGGGTCCACAACACCTGTGGCTCCCCCGCACCGAGCTCGAGCTCCCACAGCTTCACCACGCATCCCCGCAACAGATCCGCCCCAGGGCCGACGTACCAGCCAGCTCACGATGCTCCCACACTGTGAGCCCGGGGGTGGCGACTTGGGCCTGCATCATGGGGCAGGCACGTGAGGATATGATGTCAATGGTGATCCGCCTTGGGAGGAGCAACACTCTGCGACGAGGTCACATAACATCCATCGAAACTGTCTTGCAGATCACACAGCCTGGGGAGGGCTGGGTCACCGAGGAGGTGCAGAAGATTGGGGTGGGAAGTGCGTACTCTGCCCTCATCGCATGTGGTGACGGCTGCACGTGCTACGCCTGTGCGTGTATGTTGTTAAGTTTCATTCATTAGATATACGTCTCACATGATGGACGCGTCTCCATCCAGAACCTTCCCGCGTGTCTCGCTTCGAGTCTCCACATTGCTGCTACTGCGTCTGCTGTTCCGACTCGTCCCCACGCTCCTGGTCCACATCGCCACACTCCTGGTGGGTCCATGTCACTCTGCGCTCCTGGCAGGTCCGCATCGCCCCGCATGCCTGGTGGTCCACATCACCCCGCTCCTTCTCGACATCACCGGTGCCCTTTCTCGATATCGCCCCATGCCCCTGGTGGTCCATGTCACCCTGCGCTCCTTTTCAAGCTTGCCTCGCGCTCCTGGTCCACGTCGCCCCACACTCCTAGTGGGTGCATGACACTCTGCGCTCAAGGGGACTGCAGCACCTTCTCTCGCGTGCGCAGGACGAGTGGGAGCGCGATGCACGCATCACTCATCAAGTCTCCCCCTCGCTGCTGTTGTGCCTGCCGCTCGACTCATTTATTTTGTGAATATAATTAGTCTGTGACATATATAAAGCTTAAATGCAGTTTAATCCCTCAACATATGTCCTGAGTACATGATCTGTCAACAAGTTATTGGTTCTGGCACGTATTCAGCTTGCAATTGACATTCTAGTCCAGGTGCAGCTGGCCAAAAATGCGAATTTTTTACCAGTTGATTTACATCAATGTTAGGGTACTGTGCCCTCATATAAGGTCATATAACCTTGTATTTCAAATTTGGATTGAATCCATGGAGAACTAGCTATTCTACAGCTGTTTTAATTTTGGCCGCCGAATAATGGAAGCAAAACAAGCGCCCGCCTTACGTACTGCAAAGCGCTGTAAATCCGAAATACTTAGGACGGTAGTTCATCAGGGGCGCAACACATAAGTTGAAGCCGTTGTCCTTTCTAGTTCCGACCTCTGGGATTTCCAATATGTAACAACTCCACTCTTATCCACATACACAGCAATCCATCCCTACCAGACCAATGGGCAATCATCGTCAAAGAATTCTCATCCAAGGGAGCATTTGCTCAGGTGGACCTTCATAGCCATTTCATGGAATTGAGATGCCCTGACAAGGCAAATGTGCATGAATTCCTTGATGGACTATGAGTCAAAAAGGAGGAGTTAGCTACTTTTGGTGTGGACATAGAAGAAAAGGACTACTGCTCGACAATCATCAAGTCCCTTCCCCCTCACCTCTCTGCCTCTGCATCAAATCTTCTAGCTGGTGCAAAGCTGTACAGCTCCACAAAGACCATTGAGCCTGACAAGCTCATCATGCTAGTCTCCGAGGAGTACGAGTGTCATGTAGCTCAATGGTCTCGGTGCTCAGGTCAACTTAGCGGAAAGGCCAGCAATAGAGATGAGGCACTAAATGTGTCACCGAATGGTAAAGGGAAAATTTTGATCGAAAGCTGAAAGGAACCTGCTGGAACTGTGGGGATACAGGTCACTACAAAAACAAGTGTCCCAAGCCTGCACAAGTAAAGGGCGATAAGAAGCACAACTCACCGAAAAGCGGAGGCTCAGCCAATGCTGCTGTTGAACCTGATGATGAGGATGAAGGTGCCTTCTTTGCTGAGCTTGATGACGAAAATGAGCTTCCTGCACTCCTGTCAAACTATGAGTCTGACTTGGAAGATGATGAGTATTCTTTGCCTCCTTATCTGCCCCTGACACGAAGGACAACACCACATATAAGCCTAATAAGTGCGGCCACCTTCAAGCTAATCATGAAACTCGGCGAAGAAGAAACATTCATGTTAAACATGCACCCTACCATCCCTGAACCCACTTCACTTCGTGCTGTAGGCAACGCACCAGCTCTGACTACACTCCTTCATGACAACCCACTACCGAAGGATGAGTTGGAGATGTTCAGAACTGTGGTACCAGAGGAGTACCATGACTTCTTCGATATCTTCTCGCATGCTAAAGCCAAAGATTTGCCCCCACATCGACCTTACGACCACACCATTGAAATCAAAAACGATGCCACACCACCTCATGGTCCCATATACCCACTCTCAAACAGTGAATTAGAAGTGCTTCGCGACTATCTCAAAGATATGGTTGGCAAGGGATTCATCCGCTCCTCCCAGTCACTCAGTGGTGCCCCCGTGGTATTCACGAAGAAGAAGGATGGTACACTGCGAATGTGTGTGGATTACCGAGGGTTTAATCGTATCACGCAAAAGAACAAGTACCCTATCCCACTGATTCTGAGCCTTATTGACCAACTCAAAAGCGTGAATGTCTATACCAAGTTCGACCTTCGCGCCAGGTTCAACAATGTTCGGATAACCTCCGTTTTAGGAATAATATATTAGATATATCAGAATGGATATATCTGATGACTCAGGGAGTGGGAATCCTTTGTGCACCCCTGTGCACAGTATATGCGTGAGCTGACTAAGCTCTGTGGAGCGAGTCGTCACTGATTGATGTAGGTCACGTGACCGAGTCGAGGAAGAAACAGGTGAGAACAGAGGAACAAGGGGTCCGAAGCTTTCGCTTTTGGAACAGTATAGTGTAGCCAGTTATAGTAGACTCTCAACAAAGAATTAGAGAAATCTATCAAGAAACAAGCTCTGTAGCTATCAAACAAGTCTACAGTTACTTCAGGAGGTGAAACAGTGAATCATGGATATTTCTGGATGATATTCTGGATGTCTGGTTCGGACATTTATGGTAGCTACTTATACTAAAATAGTAGTGAGTACCAGTGTTCAAGATAGTGACAGAATGGGTCAGGATAATGTGGAAATGCTCCACAGGCTGCATACAGCTGTGGGGCAGGAACAATGATGGGGATACTTGTCCTACTGACAAGTATCTAAGCTGGGACCTTGGAGCAATATACAAAGCCCCTTCAACATGTAATACAGCTCGTAATCAGTGGATCTGGTCAGGGGAATAGAATAGAAAAGAAATCTTTGTGTGTCCTGTGCTGTGTGCCTACAGCAGCCTTGGCAAGGCATTTGCCATCTCTGTACCTCTCTCCTGAGGTAGCTATTCAGTACGTCCATAGATAGGACTGTATACTGTAATATCCATCGTGTCTGATGTCCCTGTATGTGACTATTAGTCCCATAGCAATATTTCTTCTGACCAGGGCCCAGGTGCCTGCTTTCCAGGGCAGGCACTGTGACTGGTGCATGGATCATTTCTCCCAGATGTTAGCTCAGTTAGACGATTGTATAGACCTTATAATACCGTGTGATATAGCTATCTCATTTATTCTAACACTCCGGTCAGGAGTGGAAGACAGCCTTCTGAACTCAATATGGGTCCTTCGAATATCTTGTCATGCCGTTCGGGTTGACGAACACCCCAGCTACCTTCCAGCACTTCATGAATGATATCTTCCAAGACATGGCTGATGTAAACAACGATATCTTGCCTGATATCGCTCCGATTCGGTTGAAATTCCATATCTAAAGCTATGTGGACCATAGCTTCATTGTAGTCTACCTCGACGATATCCTGATCTTCTCGAAGAACAGGAAGGATCATTTAGAGCATGTCCGAATGGTCCTCGCCCGTCTTTGGTTGAATTCCTCAGATTCATCATCTCTCCTGCTGGGGTCTCCATGGATGTCAAAAAGACAGCTGCCATCACAAAGTGGCCTGTACTGATGAACATTCGGGAAGTCCAATCATTCCTGGGCTTCACGAACTTCTACAGAAGATATATCATTTGATTCTCAGACATTGTCCTGCCACTCACTCGCTTGACCAGAAAGGATACTCCATTCGCCTGGGAAGCGAAGCAGCAGGAGGCCTTCAAAGCACTCAAAGCTGCGTTCTCAAAAGCCCTAGTCCTCATCGACTTCGACCCGAGTAACCCCATCATCATCGAAATGGATGCCTCTGATTACGCCATCGCCGCCATCATCTCCCAGATCACCCCCTCTGATGGTGATATCCATCCAATCGCCTTCTATTTGTGAGGAATGGCACCAGCCAAGATGAACTATGAGATCTATGACAAGGAGCTCCTTGCCATCTTCTGTGCCTTCAAGCAATGGTTAAACTACCTTGATTGGGCATCCCACGTCATCCTTGTCCTCTCCTACCACAAAAACCTTGAGTACTTCGTGACTATGAAGCAGCTCACCCGACGCCGGGTTCGATGGTCTGAACACCTCTCAGGTTTCAACTACATCATTCGCTACCGAGCTGGGCGACTCGGCATGAAGCCTGATGCATTGACCCGTTGGGGCGGCATGTACCCTAAAGGGGGGGATGGTGCTTACGCATTGGTGAATCCTCACAACTTCCAGTCGATGTTTAAGACCAGGCAACTCATTCGTGCCATCATCCTTGACTCTGGATCACTGTTGACATCCATCCAAAAAGGCCAGTTGACCGACCCCTTGTCCTCAGCTGACATCACTCATCTTCAGTCTCAGTCGATGGTGATCATCCCTCCGAATGCGAAGCCAGACATCTGGTCACTTGGAGAGGATGGGAAAACACTGTTGTACAAACAGCGAACATATGTCCCCAATCACAATGATATTCACTTGGACATCCTTTGCTTGCTGCATGATCATCAGTTAGCAGGGCACTGTCAGGGTTCACG